>OZ030006.1:149223145-149328145 GCA_964023405.1 Apodemus agrarius | reverse complement strand
CCGACCGTCTAAAAAGCATCTGCTGCCCCCTCCCGGACAGTCTAGAGACCCAGAAGCTCAGGATCACCGTGGTGAGCCAGCGTGGGACCGCCTGGAGCTTGGGCTTTGTGTGTGTGTGTGTGTGTGTGTGTGTGTGTGTGTGTGTGTGTTGGAAATGAAGAAAACCTGGGAATAGGTGGGCGTTTGCTTAGTTGCTCTAGGATACCAAAGCTGTATTTTCCAAATATACACGGTTTCCCCGGGAGGGGATGCGTTTCACCACCCAGGGCAAAGGCCGGAACACCAGTGCATGGGACAAGGGATTGGGCCAGACCTCCCGGAAGATTTGAGAGAAGTGGCCCAGAGCTGGTGGTGTCCAGATGCAGCATTCCAAGTGTCCCTTCAAAGGCCACAGTGTTGGGGGAGGAGCCTGGTCACCAAAGCCTGCTCCTGTGAGACTCCTGCATGGCCTGGGAAGTGAAGAGCCTTCATGTTCTCCCTGCTATTACTCCTTAATTGTCTTCAGAGCAGGGAGGGTGCAGCCTCTTATTTGTGGGGAGTCATGCCCAATTCTGTAGGTGTTTAATCCTTAACCCTTACAAAGAAGAAGATAGAGAATTAAATCTCTGGCCTGGAGTGGGTGGGTTTTGTTTTGGTTTTGTTTTTGTTTTTAAGCGGGAGCATGGCCCTTTTGTCTCCATCCTCCTGAGCTCTGCTCCACAAGGGGAGGTGTGCTTCTTAATTGCTGCGCGGACCCAATCTTCTTGAAGTGGTCTGTCTTCATTTGCTTTTCTGGCTTCACGGCTCATTGTTACCTTAGGAATTGGTTCCTGAGTAGGAGTCCACCTTGGTAAAGGGCATAGGGCCCTGTGGTGAGCAGACCCCCAGGGAGAAGCTGGAGAGTGCTGAACCTCTCTGGAGGGACAGGATTTGCTCTCAGGTGTCTGCCACCTCGCCACTCCCCCACAGAGCTCATCCTCTGAGCTTTTCTGCACGGTACCCCATCTCCCCTGGGCTCCCCAAGTCTGTGGCATTTGCATGCTGACTCTCCTTTGCTTCTCTCTCTCCAGGGAGCTCTGCTTTGGAAGATGTTGGTCCCAGGGCACTGGGATGGGTTGAGGCCGGCCATGCCCAGCCTGCTGCTGCTACTCCTGGCAGCTCTGCTCTCCAGCTGGGCACAGCTGCTGACTGATGCCAACTCCTGGTGGTGAGTGGGAGGGCTGAGGTCTAGCCTGGACCCAACTCCTGGTGGTGAGTGGGAGGGCTGAGGTCTAGCCTGGACCCAACTCCTGGTGGTGAGTGGGAGGGCTGAGGTCTAGCCTGGACCCAACTCCTGATGGTAAGTGGGAGGGCTGAGGTCTAGCCTGAACCCAACTCCTGATGGTGAGTGGGAGGGCTGAGGTCTAGCCTGGACCATGAGGCTTCTCGGGTAATCAGGCTCTGAAGCAGAGCCTCAAGGGAGTGATCGTACCTTTATCTGAGGAATACCATGGACCTAGTCCATCCCAGGAGGGGTTCATTTTCTCCCTCAAGCTCCCGGAGGTGAGGGGTTCATGAGAAGAATATAGGCCTTGTTCGTGTGATTCCCCCACCCTCAGATCTTGTATAAAACCCCCTCCTGAAGGTTCCTCCACCCTGTGAGGTGTTACAAATAGCTTTTACTGTTATTTTTCAATGAAAAAATATTGATAGCACGAATGAGACCCTTAACTTCATGCTTAGCAAAACACACACACACACACACACACACACACACACACACGTTAGAAAGACTGAGGTAGACAGACCGCTTGAGCCCAGTAGTTCAAGGTCATTCTGTAGAACACAGTGAGGCCCACAAACACAAAAGAGGTGTGTGTGTGTGTGTGTGTGTGTGTGTGTGTGTGTGTGGTGTGGTGTGGTGTGTGGTGTTGCTGTCTCTGCGTGTGTGTGTGTGTGTGTGTGTGTGTTCGTTTGTTTGCTGCTGCTAAAGGCAAAAGGGGTAAAATCCCTTCTTGATCAGTCTGAAGGCCAAAGAGAGCTTTATAGAAAGAACCAAGGCCACTTTTGTGTTTTCAAGGCCACTGTGTTTGCTAAGCAGACATGGAAATGGCTCAGTCTGGGCCCGGCTTGTGCTTTTATTCAGATGGCAAATCCGTAAGTCCCTCATCTAATCTAGCTCTTCATTTGTTATATGTGCCAGATGATGAGCAAAAGTAGCCCCTGAACTGATGGGCAGAGACTTGGGATATACTGGGGGAGGGGGAGAACAATTTAGGGTGCATGGTCACTCGTGTGAAGCAGAGTCTATCTTAAGGCACCAGGAGATCTGCATTAAAGGAATAGGTACCTTCCCTCCTGCACCCTGCACTTGGGGACACTCAGTATCCCCCCTCCTTCAGCAGAGTCTGTACCCCCGACTGAGGGGAGTCCCCTCTCGCTGCCCTGCACAGCCTCCTATGCCCACCCTCACGCTTTAAGACAGTTCAGATTTTTGTTGTGTTGTGTTTTGTTTTGTTTTTCTTTTCTTTTTCTTTTTCTTTTTTCTTTCTTTTTGGTTTTCTTTTTTGGTTTTTTGTTTTGTCTTCTTTTGTTTTGTTTTGAGGTTTTTTGAGACAGGGTTTCTCTGTGTAGCCCTGGCTATCCTGGAACTCACTCTGTAGACCAGGCTGGCCTCGAACTCAGAAATCCGCCTGCCTCTGCCTCCCAAGTGCTGGGATTAAAGGCGTGCGCCACCACCGCCTGGCTCTTGTTTTGTTTTTCTAGACAGGGTCTCACTACAGACCTCTGGCGGTCCTGAAACTTGTTCTGTAGACCAGGCTGGCCTCTAACTCACAGAGATCCGCCTGCCTCTGCATCCCATGTGCTGGGATCAAAGACGTGCGCCACCACACCCTGCTCTGTGCTCCAGTTCCCTTCCAGATCCTTAGTCCAGAGCCTTGTGTGTGTGGAGAGCTTCGCAGAGAGCGGGTGGAGTAATCGTTTGAACCTCGCTTTGCTGCGTTCACAGCTGCGCCCTCTCCCTTTCTGGATCGCCGTTGTAGGTCGCTAGCTCTGAACCCGGTGCAGAGACCTGAGATGTTCATCATTGGCGCTCAGCCTGTCTGCAGCCAGCTTCCTGGGCTTTCCCCAGGCCAGAGAAAGCTGTGTCAGCTGTACCAGGAGCACATGTCCTACATCGGCGAGGGCGCCAAGACGGGCATCAGGGAGTGCCAGCATCAGTTCCGACAGAGGCGCTGGAACTGCAGCACCGTGGACAATGCGTCTGTCTTCGGCAGAGTCATGCAGATAGGTAAGAGGCCGCTGGAGTTTGGCCCGGCTTCAGGACCTGTGTCTTCATGCCCGGTGCATCAATAGCATGAATAGAAGACCACACTGAGTTCTTCCTAAGCCTGGAAGTGTCCTGTTAGAAGGGAGAGGGAGCCCCACCAGGGTGTTATAGCACTGACTGCCTTCCTCAGATCCCGGGGCTGTCTGTGACTCACTCTGAGAAGGAATGGAACATCTGAGTGAGGAGGGAGTTGGTTAGAGACCCGCCCACCATGGCTGCCTTTGTCTCTCAGAGCTAGAAGGGCCTTAAAAAAAAAAAGTCCTGCCGGAGTCTCAGGGGAGAATATCCCAACTGCATAGTTAACATCTTTTTCACTTGAGCCCTTGAGCAAGAGGTGAAAACTTGGTGCCAGATTGGTAATAGCTGTCATTAACCAGGCCCAGATCCAGCCAGGCTTTCTCCTTTGAAAAGGAATCTAAGTACAAGTGCTGGAGAGGAGGTGAGAGATAAGAGGACCACTGTGTATGTTGGGGGGGGGGGTCCCCTCCCCCCCTCCCTGTCCCGCAGCTGGGGAGATCATGGCTGTCCTATTGCCCAGATGGAGGTGTGATTTGAGTCTAATTGTCTTAGGTCCTTTTGAAATGCAATTCTCCCCTCTCTGGCAAGAAATTGAGAAGTCAGGCCCCATTCTACTGGGTCTTATCTCCAGGACCATAAAAGGAAGGTGTTGGTAGTCTTGTCTCCCAAATTGTCCCTGCACAGGGCCCCACTGCTCTGCCTTCTGGCGGTAGCTGCAGCTAGGGCCTTCCCAAAGGAGGATTCCAGAAGACTTGTTGGCAGTCAGGGGTGGGTAGAGATTTTGAAGTATTCTCTTAGGATCCCACACACACATCTTTCCCCCAGCCTCAAATTGAAAAATGAAAAACAAGGGGTGTCTGCTTTGAACACTGTCAGGGCCTTTGCGATCAGCTCTGACTTTATGGAAGGCTTGTGCCTGTGTCCCGGGATGGCCCGAGGGGCAATTTCCCCAGAAAGCTGACTTTGGGTTTTGGTGGATTTACTTAGTGAATCTTCAGGGATCCTCTTTGCACTGGTCCCTCTCCTCGGCACAGCACCTGTCCTGCTTAAGCAGTTCTGGGTGAGACCCTGAGACTGGTCCAGGTTGGGGGGGGGCATCCTCAATGGCCTGTTTCTCTTCAATGGAGGAATGGCGGGGGACAGAGAGGCCAGTGAGAGGACTCTGGCTGAAACCTGCTTGCCCTGTAAGTGTGAGGACCTGATCTGATCTCCAGCACCCACACAAAGGGCAGGAAGACCTAAATTCAGTCTCTAGCACCCACACAGGAAGACAGGTGCCACGAAGCATGCTTGTAATCCCAACATTGGAGGGGCAGAGACAGGCTGGCAGCCGGCACAGCCAAATCTGCGAACCCCAGGTCCTTGTCGGGTGAGGCAGTGTGGTGGGGAGCCGTCCTGGGAGAATTCAGAGACAAGATTGCCCACCCCTTCTTTGTCTGGTCTTGGAATAAGACCAAGTAGACCAGAGCCTGGTTTCTCAAGGACTTCTGGCTTCCACTGCGGGAATGCAAACGAATCCGCACATGTTGCACACACCTGCACATGCGCGGCGGGGAGGGGAGGGCATCAGGAATAGATGCTGCCGAGCCTGATTGCAGAGTGGGGCGGCTCGTGCAGGCAGGCCTATTCACAAAGGAGGCACATCTGGCTTGATCCACCTCAGTTACCATCGGCTCACTTTGGTCTGGAGCACTTTGGTCTGCCTGGTTTTCGCCACCCTTAGGTTTTCGTTGTTGTTGTTGTTGTTGTTGTTGTTTGATGTTTTAAGATAGGGTCTCTCTACATAGCCCTGCGTGTCCTGGAACTCTTTATGTAGATCAGGCTGGGCTTGAACTCACAGAGATCTGCCTATCTCAGCCTCCCTAGTGCTGGGATTAAAGGCATGTGTCCCGTGCCCCCTGTAGCCTCCCTGAAGGCTCTCCGTGTCTGAGAAACTGTGCCCTGGGGTAGCTCCTGCTAGGGTCCCGGTGTCACAAGGGCTCCCTTCTTGAAGCTGCAACACAAATCATCACCAGAGGGCAGCAGAACAACTCGGAAGAGCAGCCTAGCTTCCCAAGCCCCCACTCTCCATCCCCCCAAACCTCCATTCCCCACCCCCCCACACACACCCCGTGCTCCGTGGCTCTGGCTTGCCCGCCTCATAGCTTTGAGATGGTTTGGTTTTCCTTTCGTGTGTGACTGTTTCATGTCTGGATACCCTCCAACCACCCAACACACACACACACACACACACACACACACACACACACATGCTGTTTATCTAACCTGCAGTGGAGAACTGTCCCTTACAAGAGATTTCTGTGCAAGAATCTCTTACCCAAGACCCCCATGCTGCCCCGTGCAGTTGGCGCTCATACACTCTCAGAGTCTTGCCACGCCCCTCCAGCAGAGGCAGAGCGGGCCCAGTGTGCCAGAGGACACTTTCAGATCCCAAGTCACCGGAGGTCAGTGGGTGGCACCTGGTGTTATTATATTTAGAGACGGGCACGTGGTTTCGAAAGGTATTTGGGAGGGCTGATTGGACTCCGAAGCACATTTGCTAAAGAAGGGTGGAAGAAATCAGACATATGCGAGTTGGGAAAGGAACACAAAAAAGGCATGTTCCTTGTGTTCAAACACTCGAGAGCTGACAAATGGGAAGGGGTTAGGCAGGGCTGTTCCCCCAGACAGAAATGACAAGGAGGCGGATTTAGGTTTTATGTGAGGAGGAGCTTCCGAGTGATAGAATCGTGTGAAAGAGAGAGAGGACGACGAACAAACTGCTCCGAGAGGCCAGTGCCTCCCTTTTTTGTTTTTTGTTTTTTTTTTTTGTTGTTGTTCTTTTGGGTTTTTTTGTTTTGGTTTTGTTTTTGTTTTTCAAGACAGGGTTTCTCTGTGTATCCCTGGCTATCCTGGAACTCACTCTGTAGACCAGGCTGGCCTCAAACTCAGAAATCCACCTGCCTCTGCCTCCCAAGTGCTGGGATTAAAGGCATGCACCACCACGCCCGGCTGGTTTCCTGAGGAAGACTAGAGGCTATCTTGTGGAGAATGGAAAGAGGCGCACACCATGCTGGGGTGTCTGAGGTTCCGTCCTGCTCCAGGTGGCCTGTCTTGAGGGCTGAGAGCGTTTCTGGAAGACTTTTCAGAGATGGCTCGCTTAGAGTAGGGCCCAGCCTGCTTCCTTCAGAGAACATAATGCTTGTTCAGAGGACCCAAGTTCAGTTCCCAGCTCCTACATTAGCTCTTAACTGCCAGCTCCCTCTTCTGGCCTCTAGGGGCACTGTGCGCAAATGCATATTTCCCTGCAAAGACATAAATACACAATTTAAAATAAAATCATCTTGTTTTGAAAGAGCTTCTGGGACTATCTTACTGTCCCCACATACGTTGTTACAGTTAGCACTGGGGCAAGTGTCAGCTGTAGCAGCTGGATCACAGTGGGGCCTCCTACCGAGAGGTAGAGGCTTCGTGGGTCCTTCCTGGTTACAAAAGACCAGAGCCATTGTGTTGTTAGTGTAGTGTAGTGGTTATCACGTTCGCCTCACAAAGGACCAGAGCCGATTCCTGAGATCCGTGAAAGGCCAATGGGCTCAGTGTGGTCTGATTTCTGACATCACTGTGCGGTGCCAAGGCGATCAAGAAGTAGAGATCACTCCAGACCTTTCCTTTAAGATTCAATTTATTGTTTACTTGTGTGCGTGCGTGTGTGTGTGTGTGTGTGTGTGTGTGTATGCGCGTGCGAGCGTGTGTCTATTTATGTGTGTACAGAAGCTAGAGGAAGGCATTGGATCCTCTGGAGCTGGAGTCACAGGAGCTTGTGAGCCACCTGACGGGTGCTGGGAAGCACACTCTAGCCTTCTTCAACAGCAGCAAAGACTGTGGGGCCAGCTCAGCCTTCAGACCTGTAGTTGGTTACAGGCTTCTGTCTGTCCACCCTCTGGGACAGCCTGTGGTGTCTCCCTCCCGCTGGAGAAGGATGGGAGAGTCGCAGGAGGAGGAGAGAAGATTCTACCTGGTGCAATAACACATCCAGGAGGCATCTGCCACCTGCCAACAGCAGCCGCTTCCCTCGATAGCTGATCCCACACGAGTGTCTTTGTTCAAACAGCTGTAAGGGGGCACCATCCATGTCATACACAGTTCCCCATTTAAAGCTGCACGGTTCAGTGGTCTTCGGTGGGTTTTCTAGATGTGCAACTGTAATCACTAATTCCAGAGCAGTTGTATTGACTTAATGGCCACTGTCTAACCCCTGGCTTCGGCCCTAGGCTACAACTAATCTGTCTCTATGGATTTTTCCCATTCTGGACATTCCTATAATGGGATCAAGCGATACATGGCCTCTTCACTTGATGGAGGTATTTAAAGGTTTATCCATGTCATGGACTATATTAGTACTTCACTCCCGTTAGCATTTCAGGTATTGTGTTTAGCTATCCCCTGACGAATAATTGAGTTGTGTCTGTCTGTCTGTCTGTCTGTCTCCCTCTCCCTCTCTCTTTGGCTATTATAAATCATGCTGCAATGAGCATCCTCTGGGAGACGTTTAGACACGTATCTTAGTTTCCGTCGGGCATATTTTTAGGAGTGGAATTTCTGGGTCATCTGGGAACGTTGTTAATTTCCAGAGCATCTGCTGCCAATCACATTTCCAGCTGCAGCCCAGCACAGCCCAGCATGCACCGTGGGAAACTCTGAGTAGATTTCTGCTGCAATAAAGAGGAACAGAGTTGGGACTCTGTACACACGATGAGCAGCCTCTGGAATGCCGGGTGTGGTTCCCTACGGCTCACAAGGAAGAGAGAGGGAAACCACGGGACTGTCCTAGGCAATGTTGTCTGGTTCACCTTCTATCCCTGGCCTCTGCCAGGGCCCTACTGGACAGTGGCAGCCATGGAAAGGACAGACACACAGATGTGTAGCTTATGGGCAGGAGAAAAACAATATCTGAAGGGGAAGCTGTTTTTGCTTGGGTGCAGATTTGTTCTATTAATCTCATAATTTCTTCAGTCTCTTTCTGTTAGTCCCAAGTGGTCTAGGACGTCCACTCCTGGACCACGCCCTCTATTTACACCTTCTCCCCAGAGTGGCTGTATTATCCTATAAAGTACAATGGTTAGAGTGTAGGCCAAACCTGGAGAATGTCACAGGGCAGAGCTGGGACCCAGAAGTCAAAAGGGGCCAGGGTCAGCTCATTGCAGAGTTTCTAACAATCAGCACTGTGGGAAGGGTAGGAATCCCCCAGGACACCTGTTCCCACGGGACAAGCCACAGCCGAGCAGAGGGAAGAAAAGGCCGTCAGCAGAGGACAGTGACTGGCTTCCCATCTCTTGTCCCTGCCGCAGGTAGCCGTGAGACGGCCTTCACGTATGCGGTGAGCGCTGCTGGCGTGGTGAATGCCATCAGCCGAGCCTGCAGAGAGGGCGAACTGTCCACCTGTGGCTGCAGCCGTGCCGCGAGGCCCAAGGACCTGCCCCGGGACTGGCTGTGGGGTGGCTGTGGAGACAACGTGGAGTACGGCTACCGCTTTGCCAAGGAGTTTGTGGATGCCCGAGAGCGTGAGAAGAACTTTGCCAAGGGATCGGAGGAGCAGGGCCGGGCCCTCATGAACCTACAGAACAACGAGGCTGGCCGCCGGGTAAGCCAGTTTGCCCTCCCGACCGCCGCCAAGAAAGCCGAGGGTGCGGTCCTGCACGCCTTCCCTCAGCTGGCCCCCGCCCGTGTATTCCACTGCTAGTGTGGTCGTCTTTCTTTTGGGGGAGGGGGAGGTCGGGAGTATTTTTGTGTTTGATTGTTGGTGGTGGCGGTTTGTTTGTATGGGGACAGAACCCTGCTGTAGCAGTGCCTTAGTCGGGGTTTCTATTCCTGCACAAACACCATGACCAAGAAGCGAGTTGGGGAGGAAAGGGTTTATTCAGCTTACACTTCCACACAGCTGTTCATCACCAAAGGAAGTCAGGACTGGAACTCAAGCAGGTCAGGAAGGAGCTGATGCAGAGGCCATGGAGGGATGTTACTTACTGGCTTGTTCCCCTGGCTTGCTCAGCCTGCTTTTTTTTTTTTTTAATAGAACCCACAGATGGCCCCACCCACAATGGGCTGGGCCCTCCCCTCCAGATCACTAATTGAGGAAATGCCTTACAGCTGGATCTCATAGAGGCATTTCCTCAAGGGAGGCTCCTTTCTCTGGGATAACTCCAGCTTGTGTCAAGCCGGCACACAAAAGCAGCCGTGCAAGCACTGACTGGCCTCAAGCCCCGAGGTCCGCGTGCCTCCGCTTCCGAGTGCTGGGGCTGAAGGTGTGCGCCACCCCAGGCAGCCTGTGTCTGTTTTTTAAGACAGGGTCTTCCTTGTTGTCCAGTCTGGTTTCCTCAAACTCTTGGGCTCGAGACATTGTTCCGCTTCTGCCTCCCAGGAGCCGGGGTACAGACAGGCTGTGCTGCGTGGTGGTAGAGGCCACTGCTGCTGTCCTAGCTCCCGACTGCCACCTTTCCCACTTATCACTTCAGAGGACACTGGTCGTGGCCCACCCTCCCGGTGATGATTGGATGTTTAAGCCATCAAACTGGCCTGGGGTGTATGGTTTGTGACAGCGTCAGGAGAGCTTAGGGCTGACTTTGAAATGCTGCTATGGAGCAGATACAGAGCCACAGCCCCAAAGCACACTCGGGGGTAACGGTGGCTGTCGTCTGCACTGGGAGGTTTGAGGCTGAAGGGGGAGTGAGGAGACACCCCTGCCTTCCCAGCTTCAGCCTTGTAGAAGTTCACACGTGTGTCCTGTCACAGCTGTTGTCCTGGTTGTCCACACACACACACACACACACACACACACACACACACACCGTTGTCCCCACTACCTCTGGGGACAGTGCCATGGCACCTGTGCTCCTTCACTCCTTTGGGCTTCCTCGAATGGCATCTCTGAGATCAGCTGCTTCACGGTGGCCAATCACCTGTCTCTTTGTCTCCTGAATGCCCACTTTCTGTGGACATCTCTAATCCTTGGTATAAAGGAGACTGAGGCATAAGGATCCCTTGAGCCTGGTTCAGGGCCAGTCTGGGCAGGAGCCGACCTACCTAACAAAACAAAAGAGTGAGCTCAAAGGCCGCCCAGACCCTAAGGGCTTTCCTGCTCACTGCAGGGCCTCTTGCCCCCAAGCCTGGGCGAAGCTTCTCCTGAGGTCCTTCCCAGCCTGCTTTTCCCTGACGAAGGACAGCTGTGCCAGCTGTGCGTTTCTTCTTAACACCCTTTACGGTGCTCTGCATGGCCGGGCACACGTGATTGTGTTGCCCCCTAATGGTTACGTAAGAGGTCTGCTTCGCAGAGTGTGGGAGAGGGGCCGTGTGAGTCCCCGTTTGAGCTTGGTTCTGGTACTGTGACCATGTCAGGCGCCGGGCAGCATTCTGATCTGCACAGAAGGCGCAGGGGAGACACCGCCTTCCTCCCCTTCACGGTCTGACCCTGCTTTTGCTGGCTTCTCCTTTTGTTGTTCTTAATCATTTGTTTGTGCTGGCCCCTTCTCTGTCTGTCTGGCCCCTTGATGACCTCTTTCCTGCCTTCCTCTGTCTGGTTCCCAGACTTTAGCTCCGTCCCGCAGTCTACACGGCCTCTCCCTCTGCCACAGGCTGCTCCAGGATGGAAATGCTTGTCCCTCTATTTTTTTTTTTTTTAATCACTGTCTAAGGTTCCCTAAGCATCAGTCACCACCCGGGACATCGGTATGTCTAGCTCCCACTGCCTCACATGCACGGGAACTTCTGCAGGGAGGATGGCCCAGTGGCAGGGTTGACAAGAGCCCAGACTAGTGCGTTAAGACCAGAATAAGCAAGACCAGCAGCTGGCCCCGCATAAGCACCCAGGGATGGCTATGCAGATACCAAGGGGGAGTGCGGAGGCCTGCGTCTAACGCTTGTCATGTGCCGAGTATGGTAGTGTGAGGTGGATGTGGCCGGGACCTTAGTATTGCAGGGCAGGGGGACGACAAGCAAAACCAATACTTACCCGAGACAGGGTCTCACCACGCACCCCTAGCAAGCCTGGAAGGCTATGTAGCCCTCAAACCCCACAGCCGCCCTGCCTCTGCCTTCTGAGTGCTAAGATTACAGGAATTAGCCACTAAGCCCGGCTCTTCTTTCTTTCTTTTCTTTCTTTTCTTTTCTTTTTTTGTCTTTTGTCTTTTTTTTTTTTTAAAGAGGGTGTTGTTAAGAATGACATAGGGACTGGAGAGATGGCTCAGCAGGTAAGAGCACTGACTGCATTTCCGAAGGTCCCGAGTTCAAATCCCAGCAACCACATGGTGGCTCACAACCATCTGTAATGGGATCTGACGCCCTCTTCTGGTGTCTGAAGACAGCTACAGTATACTCACATGTAATAAATAAATCTTAAAAAATAAAAATAAAAAAACAAAGAATGACACAGGAACCCTGGTAGTGGTGGAGCACTCAGAGGCAGGGTAATTACTAAGCTCGAAGCTAGCCTGATCTACAAAGTAAGTTCCAGGACAGCGAGAGCTATACAGAGAAAGCATGTCTCAAAACTAACAAAGACAGCCGGGCGGTGGTGGTGCACGCCTTTAATCCCAGCACTTGGGAGGCAGAGGCAGGCGGATTTCTGAGTTCGAGGCCAGCCTGGTCTACAGAGTGAGTTCCAGGACAGCCGGAACTACACAGAGAAACCCTGTCTCGAAAAACCAAAAAAAAAAAAAAAACTAACAAAGACCCAGAGTCTCTCTATGTAGACCAGGCTAGCCTCAAACTCATGACAACCATCCTCCCTTAGCCTCCTGGGATGTTGGGATTACAGGCGTGATTAACACACCTGTAACTGGGACGAAAACATGTTTTAAAAAAGCATTTTGTTGTCTTTTGTTTTGTGCCTCTGGGGATGGAATCGAGGCTCTTACACATGCTAGGCCAGTGTTCTATCCTGAGCTACGGCCCCAGCCTCATATTGAGTAGTTTTTTTTAGTAAGCAGGAACCGTTCAGTTTTGGAGGACTTTAATAGGATCTGGGAGGACGTTCAGCTAGCCCAGGGCATGGCAGAGTGTGAAACAACTGAACTCTTTTCTGACCTGTGTTCCATACTGTGCAAAAGCTAGGCATGTTTTGTTGGGTTTGATCTGTTAGAAGATTTGATCACCACAGACAGTCTGAGCCAGGAGCAGCAGCCCACATCCGCCAGCTGTTCTGGCAAGGTCACTTGAGCCCCAAAGTGAACAGCCTGAACAGCATGATAGCTTCCATTTAAAGAGGACGAGGGGTGGGGTGGGAGGTGGGAGAGGCGGGTGGGGTGTGGCTCAGTTGGTAGAGGGATAGCCTACCGGGCGTAAGGCCCTGGGGATGCTCCCTGGTGCTACATAAACTGGTTAGAGTGGCACATGCCCACACTCTCAACCCTCGGGAGTCCGAAGCAGAAGCATCACAAGTTCAAGGTCATCTTTGATTGCAGAGCAAGTCTGAGGCCAGCCTGGGTTAGATGGGATTCTGTTTCCATGACAATAAATGATTTTATAAAATTTTAGGGGGCCGAGGAGATGAGTCAGTGGGTAGACACAATTGCTACCCAGGTCTAATAAACCCGTTAGGGTGTCCGGAACCTAGGCAGGGGCTGCATGCAGTAATGTGCATCTGTACCTCGTACGACGAGGAGGGAGGCAGAGACCGGAGAGTTACCAGGTAGCCCGTGGGCCAGCCAGCTTGGAGCCTGAGGTCAAGCAGCAGAAATGAGTGCGCCTAGCAGGATGGCTCAGGAGGTAAAGGCACTTGCTGAGCAAGCCTGAAGACCTGAGTTTAAATCCCTGGGACCCACAGAAAGGCGGAGCGGCCCTGTGACTGCCACGTGCACAGAAATCATTCTGGGAGAGAATGAGATGAGAGATCTATTTTCAAGGAAGAAGAGCTAACTACCCAAAAGTCCTCTGACATCTGTGTGAGCGCCATGGCACGTGCACACCCACTCTCTCTGTCTTCCTCCCTTTCTCTTTCTCTCTCCCCCCTCTCTCTTTCCTCTGTCTCTGTCTGTCTGTCTGTCTGTCTCTGTCTCTGTCTGTCTGTCTGTCTCTCTGTCTCTCTCTGTCTCTCTCTCTGTCTCTCTCTCTCTCTCTGTCTCTCTCTCTCTCTCTCTCTCTCTCTCACACACACACACAAGTCTGTCTCTCACACACACACACATTTAACAACTTTGTTGTTGTGTTTTTGTTTGGCTTCGTTTGTGTTTTAGAGACAGGGTTTCTCTGTGTATTCCTGGCTGTCCTAGACCAGGCTGGCTTTGAACTCACAGAAATCTACTCGTCTCTGCCTTCCAAGTGCTGGAACCAAAGGCGTAAACCTCCAAGCCTGGCTCTAAAAACAACTTTGGAAGATGATCTTTGGGAGTACTGTGGGAGTTGGTTCTCTCCTTCTATCATGTAAGCCCTGGGGCTCGAACTCAGACCATTGTCAGGCCTGGCAGCGAGCCCCTTTTCCTGCTGAGTTCACTGGCCCACCTCTCCACTTGCTTGTAGGATTCTCCTTATTCTCGTTTTTTTCCTCCTCCCCCAGGCCGTGTATAAGATGGCCGATGTTGCCTGCAAATGTCACGGAGTCTCCGGATCCTGCAGCCTCAAGACCTGCTGGCTGCAGCTGGCCGAGTTCCGCAAAGTGGGGGACCGCTTGAAGGAGAAGTACGACAGCGCGGCGGCCATGCGTATCACCCGCCAGGGCAAGCTGGAGCTGGCCAACAGCCGCTTCAACCAGCCCACCGCAGAGGACCTGGTCTACGTGGACCCCAGCCCCGACTACTGCCTGCGTAACGAGACCACAGGCTCCCTGGGCACGCAGGGTCGCCTCTGCAACAAGACCTCGGAGGGCATGGACGGCTGCGAGCTCATGTGCTGTGGGCGTGGCTATGACCGCTTCAAGAGCGTCCAGGTGGAGCGCTGCCACTGCCGGTTCCACTGGTGTTGCTTCGTCAGGTGCAAAAAGTGCACCGAGATTGTGGACCAGTACGTCTGTAAGTGACCGCGCACGGGCCTCCAGCCCACTCCTCTCTGCCTCTCAAGAGTCTATATTATATAAATCTATCTAAATATATTTTATATTTGTACAAATGGCTGGATGGATGATAAATAATCCAGGGAAGAAAGTGGAGAGGAAGAGCTTCCGAGGTGCTGGCCCTCTGTGAGGACTGGACGTTGCTGGTCATCTACAGCCAGTGGGAGAGAAATGGGCTTTCCCCTGTTTTCTGGCCAGGATTCTCTGGACACGGGCTTGAGAGTGTCTGAGCGCCATGGTCTCCAGGAGACAGGTGGGGATTGGATGAAGGAGACGGGCCTGTTTCAGATCTCCAGTCCTGTGGGGAAGATGAGTGTCTGTGACCCTGGCCAGGAGACCCAGAGGCCCTGTGGAAAGACCTGATGACCCCGATGGTGGCCCAGGTCTTCCCCAAAATAGAGACGGCTCTAGGCAGGGGCTCTGAGCTTCCTTCTTTCTCATCTAAGTACACACTGCAGGAAAGTCTCCTTCCCCAGGATTGGGATGTGGTCTCAAGTCACTCTGATTGGTGACCATAAGAGATCTGTGCCTCCCTGGACCCTGCCTCTGCCTTCTGATGAGAATGTCACCAGCTCCGGTCTCAAGCTCCTGTGCCAAGAGAAAGACAGTCACGTCGCCTGCTACGGCCAGGAAGACGTGGAGCAAACCTGGGTTTCAACTGGGGACCAAGTGCCTGTTGCGCAGGACAGGAATCTGCTGTCATCCTGTCGAGGGAGGCTTTGAGAATGACAGGGCGTGCTGGCAGGTCAGGTCAACTGCCTGTGTGACTGTCACCTCTGCCCACATGTACAGCGTCCCTCTGACATTAAATATCTTTTTACTGAGGCTTCTCTCCCTCTCCTTATTTGGGCATACAATTATCTCATTTGATATTTTATTTTTGGTGCTAAGGATGAAACCCAGGGTATTCTGATGTTATGGAGTCTGTGACCCCCTGGGTTAAAGATCATAAACTCAATCCAGTTGTAATTAAAGATTTATTGAGCTAACAGGATGAATAGTCTATGAGCTGAATTTGAAATTGCCATGAGAAAGGGGGTGAGGGAAGGATTTCTAATTCTTCTCTCCTATATTATGTTCCAACCATTGTTTCCCCTCCCTCCCCTCCTCCCAACCCCTCCCCCCACTGCCCCTCTTCACCAGTTCCACCCCTCCTCCGTTTGAGGGAAGGACTTTTAAAGGGGAAAACCACAGGAAGACCTTCGCTGTCTACACAGGCAAGCAAGCAAGCAAGCAATGGTCTGTTCTGCCAAGTTAAGCAACACAAACAATCTTTGGGTATCTACATCAGCAAGTTACAGAGGCCAAAAGAAGCATTTCGTCACATCATAACACCATAACACGTAGGTAGTCACAGCTATAAATTTTTTGGGATGAGGTCACTGAGTCAGGGGTACTGGGAACTTATCTTCCAGGGACTGGAGTCAGAGACAGCTCGCAGGTTCTAGGGTAGATGCCTGATGTAAATGGGGTTTCTTTAGCCGTCACACTGGACGCTAGGGAAGCACTTTTCCAAGGTGTGTGTGTGTGTGTGTGTGTGTGTGTGTGTGTGTATGTGTGTGTGTGTAGAGGCACTGTGGTGCGTGAGTGGAGGTCAAAGCATCACTGGGGGAATTCCTTCCGCCATGTGTTCCGGCATGGAGCTGGGATTGGTGGGCCTAGCAGTAAATACCTTTCTTTACCTGCTGAGCTACTCACTGGTCCTTTTTCTAATTCTCGGCTTGGAACCCAGGCAAGATCTTTACTGCTGAGCCACCACCCCCCACCCCCCAGCTACCTCTAGCTCCAGCTGCCTCTCAGCCTAATGCAGACGTGCATGCTGGCCTTTGAAGCACCCACGGGAGGATGCTGTGCAGCCTTCTCTGGATTGCTGCCTGTGGTTGTGGACCATGGTGCCTGGAACAGGAGATCAGGTAAGGCCAGCCTGGGCTACAGTTCCTGTCTTAAATAAAATCAAATAGAAATGTGAAGGTAGGAAGATCATACACATGCATTAATTTTCTTCCTGCGGACTCTATTTGAAAGATCATTAATTGTCTGGAATGATTTAAAGACAGTTTTCGTTTGGCAGTGTCTGAATTCTTTTCCTGGTGTGATCAGCTTAAGGGAGGATTTGCTTTGACTCGCGGTTCGGAACAGCTTGAGGCTGTGGCGGCTGAACTAGGAGGCGGCTTGCTAGCATCTCTATGGACCAGGAAGCAGAGAGGACAGCAGCAGGCTAAACTGTCAACCCTAAGACCCACCCCACAGAGAGCCAAACCTTCCAGGAAGGCCCCACCTCCCAGGGTTTCTGCAGTGTCCCTAAATAACACCAGCAGCTGGGAACCAAGCGAGAGTTCAGACAAATGAGCCTGTATCCAATGACGTACAAACAAATGTCATCCTGTAACCAAACTATAATAGTCCTTATTTTTTCTAGTTTTTCAAAGTCAGAATCTGTATAAAAGAAATACCTGGGACGGATCGAGATTGTTAAGATTGTGTTTCTGTAAATCACAAGTGAGGAGCCATGTGGAAACCGGCTGACACCCTCTGGCTAGTTGCCTCTGCCCCGAGTTATTTTGAGACAGGATTTCCTGTAGCTCGGGCTGGTTTTGAACTTGCCACCACCCTGCCTTATTATAGGGGTGTGGCACCATAATTCGCTTAGCTAGCTTTCTTTCGTCCATTTTTTCCTCTGTGTTAGGATCTAACCTAGGGCCTCATACATGCTAGTCTAAACTAAACTGCTAAACTAACTACATCCCCTGTCCTTTGGTCCAAGTTTCCTCTCTTAGGTTGTGGGCCGGGATTATGTGACTGTGAAGCAGGAAATAACTCTGCTCACTTATAGAATGCAAGGTGTCCTTTTCAGCTCATTACTGAACTCAGTGAGAGTGTTAGAGTGGACCTAATGAGGTAGCAGAGAACGTGGACCTTTGAAAGGGAACATTCTCTGCTCCAGCATAGCTCAAGGCTGGGACGATCCCAGTACCCATGAGGGACTATCATGCAGTTCTTCATTTGTCCACTTAGTGTCGCTGTGCCATCAAGTCTAATCATGTCTTTGTGACTCACGCCTTGGTTCAAAAGTTGAGCAGTTTCAAGTACCTAGAGTAAGTGACAGTTGAATCCTCAGGCCTAAATAAGACATTTATGTGTTCCCTCTCTAAAGCTCAGTGGATAAAAAGAATATAAGAGCCAGAAGCTAAGTAAGATAGTAAGAAGGGCTGAGAAATGTCATCTTCTGGGCCTGGCACAAGCCATCGCAACCGTAAACTCCCAGCACCCGCCTCCTGCACCACGCCTGTGTAAGAGTGGTCTGGTCAGCAGTCGAACATGGATACAAGAGAAACTCATGGGGCCTCCTGGCCTCAGACAGACATCTTCTGCTGTGTACCCACTCGAGAGTCGACTTCGTCTCCTATGGGCAGTCCCAAACCTATGGTCAAACGGATGGCTTTGGTTAAAGTCAGCGGGTCACACAACAAAGCAGAAGGTGTGAATGTGAAGACTGGATTGTAGTGGGGCGGATAGACAAGTGAGGAGGAGAAGAGAGGAGAGTTGAACGGAACAATGCTTTAGTTGCACGGCAGCGGTGGCGGTGCACGCCTGCAATCTCAGCGCTCGGAAGGCCGAGGAAAGCAGATTGCTGTGAGTTTGAGGGCAGCCTGGTCTATGTAGTGACTTCCAAAACATCCAGGGCTACACAGCGCAATCCAGTCTCGAACAACACACACAAACGGATGCATTTTTGTATGTGTGTGGAATTATCGAAGCGGTTTAGTTAACTTTCTTTTCTTCCAGCAGGGTCTCCGTGTAGCCCTGGGTAGCCTGGAGCTTGTTATATAGTTTTCAAAGTTGTCAACAAGTGCCTCTACCTGTTAAACCATCTCACTGACTCATTTTTTGCCGTTGTTGTTTGTTTGTAAGTAAAGATCACAGCGGATCACCTCCCAGGGAGACGCGGTGTGCCAGGCGTGTTAGTAGCCATGGCTGGTCTTGCTCCCAGCCCCTGAGTCACTTCCCAGGCATCTGGGTGGTTTGTAGACTCGGCGGTTCTTTCAGCAAGCCGGTTGTCGCTGGCACGGAGCGAGGGCTCACTTCGCGCCCGCTGCGCTTTGCACCTCCTGCATCAGTTCTCAGCGCTTCTGCAGGGCAGCGTGACGCTGCCACCCACACGCCTCTCACGGGCCACGCTCAGACTCGGATTAATAAAATAGTCCTCACAAAATGGTCCTCGGTGTGGACAGCCCACTCTGTCTCTCCTTCTGAGGGCACCCAAAGCCAAAATCCCTGCTTTCCACTAAGTCCCTGGCGGAGTTCTGTGATCTGGCCTTCTTGACAATGTGATTTTGAGAGGGACAAGTGGTGGAGAAGCTCCCTAGCTTAGGAGTACCTGGCCATGGGGACTGGGCCTCCCACATCTGATGTTTCTAGACTGGCTTAGAGCACATGAAAACTGCCCTTCCCCCAAAAGACTGGCTGTTAGACTGAGGTGTATTTGAAGCAACAGGAAGAACAATGAGAAGCTAATCTAGGGGAGTCAGTGTCCAGGGCAGGTCACTCGCTAATGCTCAATGGGTGACTCTTTCAGCCAACACTCCAGAAGTGCCTTATTGTATACCAAACCCGTGAGCACACTCCAGGCGGCCACTTCTCCAAGGCTTACAGGAAGGGAACTGTCTTGCCATTGTCTTCCATGTCTGAGGCATTAGAAATAGTGAGTCTTCAAAATTCATAAGTGGCTGCTGGAGAGACGGCTCGGGGGATGCTCTCTAGAGGATCTGGGTTCAAGTCTCAGCACCAGACCACGGTGGCTCATAATCACCTGTAACCCGAGACCTGGAGGATCCAGTGCCCTCTTCTGGCCTCCTCGGGCACTACATATACACGGTACACAGACATACATGCAGGTACATATAAAAGATAATTTCAAAAATTAAAAATAAATAAAATTCAACTGGGCAGTGTTGCTGCACACTTTTGATCCCAGCACTCTGGAAGCAGAAGCAGGTGGATCTCTAAGTTCAAGGTCAGCCTGGCCTACACAGCAACGTCCAGGACATTGAAGGCTACATAAAGAAACGCTGACTCAAAAAAACAAAAACAAAAACAAAAACAAAAACAAAAACAAAAACAAAAAAAACACCCTAAATACACAAATAAATAAATGAAATCCACAAGTGTTGGGGGGGGGTGTAGTTCAGAAACAGAGCATTTGCCTAACGTGCAAGGCTCGGTGTTTTGCCCCTAACACCAAAAATGAGGAAAATCAAATCAGACAGCAGGCAAGCACAGGAGATAACGAGGGGCCAGAACTTTCTCTTCTGGTGTCCATGGCCCTGGGCAAGGGCGTTCTGAGAGCTGGCACTGACGAGTGCCTACCTCCTCCTGTTCTCACAAATCTGAGATGAGATCTAAAGTTCATCTCTAATGTCTGCACACACATGATTAGATCTGGGAGGGAGAACAGCACGCTGTACCAGATTAACTACCTAAGTGAATGAAACTAGCCCATCCCTAGAGTCTTGGCACAGTGTTTAATCTCACTGTGCTCAGCTGGGTCCACCAAGGATCATTTAAGGAAGGAGACCTTGGTGGGGTGGGCTAGCCTGAGTCTGAAGTTTAGCATGGTTGGAAATAACAACAAATTGAAAAGACCAGTGAAAATGAAGCCTGTTTGTGTGTGAGAGAGAGACAAGGTCTCTCTATGTAGCCTTGGCTGACCTGGAACTTGCTAGGTAGAGCAGGCTGGCTTCGAACCACCACCTCTGCCTCCTGAGTGCTGGATGGAAGGCCACCATTCGCCTGCTAAAGCGGGTTTCAATGTGCCATTCGACGGAAGGCATGCAGCACCGAGAAGAGACAAAAGGGCTGATGTGCTGATTTGACACGAGACAGTGGTTTTTAAAGCCTGCACCCCAAGAAATTTCTGCCACCCTCTCCCGTAGGCAGATTCTTATCTCCTTCAAATTCCCCAGCTCATTAGTTTAAGGACACAGAGTCTCATATAATGAGTAACTTGGGGCTTGAGACTGCCCCCCCAACCCCTGTTTTTGACCTTGCACTCAGTCATGTAGTAACTTTCCAACTCTCAGAGTTCTAAGACAAGCAGGCATCAGGTGCCAGCCAGGGAAGAGGGGGGCCTGGTGCGTTCCACTTTTCTGTCCCTCTGATAAACTCTCATCTCATACTGCAAAGGGACCAATCACAGTCTATCTCTTACAGCCTGCATCTTTGATCTGACTTGTCTAGCTCTGGAAAAAGACGCAGCCCAGAAAAAGTATAGCCTTGCACCGCAGATGGTAAGATAAAGCATGCAACACACAGAGAACTGGATACACCTGAAAGTCCACGCAGTTCTAGCAGCTCCCAGCAGGACTGAGCAGGGCAGAACCAGACATCCTGTACCTTCTGCTGGCAGAAGTCAATGGGGCTTCACGTCCCTCTTGTCCCTAAGCTGTTTCTGTCATCAACAACCCTGAAACTGGAAACCTGGACTGTGTGCTTAACCAACCCAAGGGCCAGGGGTGGCGTGTATGCCTGTAATCCCAGTACTTGGGGGATTGAAGCAGTAGGATTGCTATACGTCTGAGGCCCTCCGGGGCCACATAGCAATAAAACAATCTTAAAACACCGCAAAACAACCTGATAGGAGGAATGGGAAAGGGGAGGCTCCTCAGGAAAGGAAGAGGGAGGTAAGTACAAGAGAGAGCTGGGTAAAATAATATGAATGTCTGAATTACCTTTTTACCTTTAAAAAACTATAATGCACATAATTCAGACTATAACTACACATCTATAATTCTCATGGACTTTTCTCTTCTGGGCTGACAGTGCTCCCTCAAAAGCCAGAGACCACCTAACAAAAACCATTAAGCCAGACATGATCCTCTTTTGAGCTGTTGGTCAGGGCTGTCCGAGAGACTCCCAAAGCATTCAGCCTAGCGCTGTTTCCCTTGGTTATCTCCCAGAGGTGCAAGTTTTCTATAGCTGAAGCTAACATCACTTCAGGAACAGCCCCTAGTCTCCTGAGCTGGAACTGACCTGAGCATCTCTTCCTGAGGACTAGCTTTCATAGTACCAGAAAGTGTCATGGAGAACAGGGCAGAGTTTGCTGTAAGACTGTTTTCTAGTAACATCAGAAGCAACAGGCATAAGGTCTGAATGACATAACTGTCCAAATATGAGGTGAACATGGAGGACACCGACAAACATGCCAAACGGTATGGGGAAAGACCATAAGGCCTCATCTGTGTGGGGAAGGACCATAAGGCCTCACCTCTGTGCAAAGAACCACAGGCAACTGACGAAAGCTGGGAGCAGAAGAGGTTCTCTTCCCCAGCAAGGAGCAACACCAATTTGTGGTCCAGTGCCAAATGGTTGTTAAGACATAGGTAGACACTACCTTTCTGACACCACTGTAGCCATGTTATCTTAATGCCTGTAGCCAACCATCTTAGGCCGTTACAAGGAAACTTTTATGGATTATAGGGAAACTTTCTTATGCCCAAGTTGATTTTATATTCTGTTATGTCCAATGCTTTGGTGATCTTGAAAACTCTCCACACCCTGACCCTATTTAGAACCAATCACAGTAAAAAGTTTAAGTTCCCAAGACCCCCCTGGGTAACTGACATCCTGCTTGGCAGAAGGAGACATGTATATGGGTAACTGACAACCTGGCTGGCCACTGAGATGTGAATGCTAGGCAAATCCCGCCCCCCAACCGCACTGTTGAGTAACCCAACCAATGGGAGCAGGATAAGTGTACCACAAAGGTATGTTCCTAAGAAAGTCCCCTATCCCTAAATTCTGATTGATAGGATAGCCTGGCTCAAACGTTTGTGGATTTCTGGCTTGGGATTGCAATCTTAGCTTCTGAGTCTAGGCTGCATCCCCGATTGAGCAGTCCTGGGGTGTGCCTTCATTAAACTATTCTTTTGTAACTGAGACCGGAGTTCTATTGGTTTGTGCAGTGATTCCTGGACCATAATATTGGTCAGCCCTGAAGAAAAATATATATGTAATATTATATGAAATCAAAAGGTTATATTTAGGAATGTAAATATAAGCATATATGTGTGTGTGTGTGTGTGTGTGTGTGTGTGTGTGTAATAACAATTGATGAAAAAGAGAGGCCATGGATTTGAAAGAGTGGGAAGGATTTAGAGGAAGAAAGGGGAGGAGAGAAAACAAACAAACAAACAAACAAAAACCACAATAAATAAACAAAAAGTCCTGATCTAAAACAGAAGCCATGCCCAAAGACCACGTTAATTTGTGAAAGTCACCTGACTTTGTGATGGGCCTCCAGTGCGGATGGGGAATGTCAAATCAAGACAGAATTGCAGCCCTGGTGTTCATGACCAACTGCTGGGGACCTCGGGGAAATGGGAGGGCTCACAGGCTCCCCCGCTTTTCTCAGTGTTCCTGGTGCTGGTGCCAGCCCTGCGTGCCCTGTGCCTCTGGGAGAAAGTGCTTTGAAAAATGTATTTGAGCCCAGCCTGGCATAGTTAACCTCTCTGTCCTGCTGTGGACTGTGGCGAGTTGACCCAGTAATCACAAGTGAGTCCCCCATTCTTCATCTCTCCCTCGCTCTATGGCTTTATCCAGCAGAGTAGTGAAGAACACCTTTCCCCTGCCAATTATTATTATTATTTTTTAAATAACCACAGGTGGAAATCTAGGACGGTTGTCTAACAGAGTGAGCGGCTGCCTGTTACCAAGGCAGGTAGCTGAGAGTCACAGATTTCATTCCTTGGAGGAACTTTAAAAAAAAAAAAATAGAAGTGTTTTATTGTCTGGGACAATCTAGCAGAATGTATAGCCAGGAGGAAAACTAAATATTTTTCTGGAGACTCGTTTCGGTTGCGGGATGGGGAGAGTCCTGACTCCTTTTAGGGAACTAACTGCTCTTCAAGGACCCAAGGTTTGGTGCAGAAATCAGGCTTTCCGATTAACTAGCTAACGATATCAGAGAGTCTCAGAACCATCCTGTCAGGAATGAAGACACTGTAAACACGCGCCATGTACCCCTCTCTTTGGTTATCACTCTATTAAGACAACGGCCCCCAAGACATCAGAGTATCCCCCCCCAGAAGTCTCATATTGGGAGCAAGAAGGGGATGGTACAAGCCACAGAGGAAACTTGTCTACTGGAAAAAAGACACAGTATTAACATTCTGTCTGACCGACTTGCAGGAGAGTCACTGGTCTTGGGCAGAGCCCCCGTGTGGGCCCGGGCCCAATTTATAGGAGAGTCACTGGTTACAGGCGCGGCCTCATCTTGGCCAGGGCCCACCTTACAGGAGAGCCACACCAGGGCTGCTTAATTACGCTTGCCTGGGGACTTCTATTAAAACTTGAAGCCAGCGTGAGGACTCTGAAGATGGTTGGAAGAGGCCCTCACTGAATATCCTTGTTTCTTGTTCCAATGTGGCCCATTGAATTAGTCTCCCCCCCCCTTTTTTTTTTGGTTTTTCCGAGACAGGGTTTCTCTGTGTAGCCCTGGCTGTCCTGGAGTTCACTCTGTAGACCAGGCTGGCCTCGAACTCAGAAATCCGCCTGCTTCTGCCTCCCAAGTGCTGGGATTAAAGGCGTGCGCCACCACGCCCGGCTATTGCTTTGTTTCTTGAATTGGCCTGGAGAGAGCCAGGTTTGTTAGGGCTCCAGGGCCCAGTCTCAGATATCTGGGTATTTAGGTAGAAAAGTACAGGCTTGTTTCTAGGGAAGGCAGGTTCCCTTTTGCAGGTTCTTAGTCTCCTGAGTAAAAGAATGTTAAAAGGACACAGAAGGAAGTTTGAGGACCATTTAATTAGAGTTTGCTGCCAGTGGATCAGCTTTCCTGAGGGGTGGCTTCCTGTCTAGTCGATCAACAGGCCCAGTTGGGCTAACTTATAAGGCAGGGGGCAGCGGTATACCTACAACCTGATGTTACTAAGGTTAGAATGCCACGTCTCCACTCAGAGTCCGGGTCATTCTTTCCCTTAGTGGACCTTAGAAAGCCCTGACACTGTCAGCAGCAAGCGGACTGAGACACAGCTCCGCACTGCTACCTTCACAGCCGAGGAGTTCCCCTGGGCTTAGAAGCATTCCCACTAAAATCAGGGACTAGACAAGGCTGCCCTCTCTCTCCATATCTTTTCAATATAGTACTTGAAGTTCTAGCAAGAGCAATTAGACAACATAAGGAAGTCAAAGGGATACAAATTGGAAAGGAAGAAGTGAAACTATCATTATTTGCAGACGATATGATAGTTTACCTAAGCGACCCAAAAAACTCCACCAGAGAACTTCTACAGCTGATAAACAACTTCAGCAAAGTGGCAGGTTATAAAATTAACTCAAGCAAGTCAGTGGCCTTCTTGTACTCAAAGGACAAGCAGGCTGAGAAAGAAATTAGGGAAATAACACCCTTCACAATAGCCACAAACAACATAAAGTATCTTGGCGTAACTCTAACCAAACAAGCGAAAGATCTGTACAACAGGAACTTCAAGTCCCTGAAGAAAGAAATCGAAGAAGACCTCAGAAGATGGAAAAATATTTTGTGCTCCTGGATTGGCAGGATCAATATAGTAAAAATGGCCATCTTGCCAAAAGCAATATACAGATTCAATGCAATCCCCATCAAAATCCCAACTCAATTCTTCATAGATCTAGAAAGGGCTCTAATTCAGGACAAAACCATTTGTGGCTTTGGAAGTGGAAGGAATTCAGGATGGACTGGTCAGAGTTCAAAATGTTGTTGATGATGTTTTTAATACATGCACAAAAAAGAAAGAAATGCTGAGAAGAAGGCAAGGCGCAGACTCAGCACGAAGTGCCCGCTTCTTAAGGAGTGGCAGGCATTCAGGAGGCCTGGAAGCACGCTGTAGACCAGGCTAGCCTCCAACCCAGAGGTTCTCAAGCCTCTGCCTTCCGAGTGCTGAAATTAAAGGTGTGCGCCACCACTGCAGGGGAAGAGCTCTTTTTCTCTTCTCACGTCCCCTGGATTTTTCCACGTTCATATGTCCCTTTTTTTCTTCTCTTTGTCTCTGTCTCTCTGTCTCTGTCTCTCTGTCTGTCTGTCTCTCTCTCCTTAAGACAGAGACTTACTTTGTAGCCCTGGAATTCACTATGTAATGTGAGGGCTAAAGTTGCGTTTTCAGTTTATAGCACTGTGCTTACGCAAAGTTCCAGCTTACAAAGCAAGTTCTAGTACAACCCAGGCTCTGTTGCAGAGTGAAACCCTGCCTCTAAAAACCAAAAAAAAAAAAAAAAAAAAAAAAAAGTAATGTTAATATCTGTTATGCAGGATATCTGATGTGTGAACCCCTATGTAAGGGGTTTTCCACCCCTTCCCCAACCCCAAAGGGGTTGCAGCCTGTTGGGTTTTGGACCTGTGACAAGCGGCTGAGGTCCCTATTTAATATACCTAAGTGGACCTGGTCTCTAGGTCTTCCCAGCATGGCCGGGGAAGGCTGGCGTATCCTGCCCTCTGCCCTGGACGTCCCAGCCCAGGGGCTGGGCTTCCCCTCCTCTAAAGAAGCTCTTCCATATATAATCCAGACATTTGATTATCTCGCTCCCTCTCTGAGCTTCTCTCTCTGTAGCCCCCCTTTCTCCTCCCCACCCCCTCTTCTCTTTGTCCATCTGTCAGCGTGGAGACTCCGCTGACTCCCGTGAGACCAGCGAACCCGCCGGAGTACTGCCTTCACAGTCCTTTATTCTTTTGACTATGCTTGAATTGGCTTTTTTCCTTGGCGGAGAGAAGCTTTTCATGACCTACAGGTTGACAACCAGTGCTCTGACGTAAGCCCCTCTTGCCCAAGGACAGATAACTTCCTGGAATGCCGGAGAATGTGGTTCATGGCAGATAGCAAGCCACCATGCCCAGCTTATGTTTCTAATTCTATTATCAATAGCCCCACCTTCTTTGCTTTCAAATGGTGCTTTGTTTACACGGAGGTCAAAGGACAACCGTGGAGCCCAGTTCTCTCCTTCTCCCTTTACCTGAGTTCCAAGGATCAAACTCCAGTTGCTAAGTTTGCTTGGCAAGTGCTTTTTACGCACTGAGCCATTTCTCCAACCCTCATATGGTCTTTTACACCTCGAGGAGCTGAAAACTTGGTGTGAGACTTAAGAAAGCAGGAGGTGTGGTCCAAAGATGAGGGAAGGGAGTCTGTCCTCAGGGTCCTCCAAGTCTGTCTGTCTGTCAGTGCCTACCTAGCTGCCTAGGACCCCGACTGGAATAAGATGTGAGCACTCTTTACAGAATATAAGCCTTTCGAGATGGACATACTGGGCTGGGATATGGCTCAGGCAGAGAGTACTTGTGAAGAATACTTGAGACTTCAAATGTTGATGCCTAGAACAACAGGAAACAAGAAATAAAAGGGCAGAATAAAAAAGGCGAAGCATCAATACAGTGAGGCCAAGATTAAAGGAAATATGATTGATCGGTGTGGCTGTTTGTTTGTTTCTTCTTTGAAGTGTTGATGGTAGCACTCAGTCTGCTAGGCCAGTGACCTACCACTGAACACATCCCTGCCTCAAGATTTGTCTTCGGTAGCTGGGTGTGGTGGTGCACCCCTCTCAGCCTAGCACTCTGGAAGCAGAGGCAGATGGATCCCTGAGTTTGCGGCCAGTCTGGTCTGCAGAGCGGGTTCCAGGACAGCAACGCCATCTTGAAAACAACAACAAGATTTGTTTTTATTATCATGTGGGTCTGCCACACATGTGGGGGCACCCACAGGGTCCAGAAGAGGACGAGAATTTCAGGTGGCTGCTGGCCACCCAAAGGTGGGTGCTGGCAACTGTACTCGGGTCGTCTGGAAGAACAATGAGCATCTTACACTGCTGAACCATCTCTCTGGCACCTAGGAGACGTTATTTAAGAAGTAGAAATTATCAAGCATGTGGACATATGCCTTTAATCCCAGCACTCAGGAGGCAAAAGTAGGCAGCTCTCAGTAAATTCAAGGATAGCTTGGTTTATATAATGAGTTCTAGGTCAGTCAGGACTACATAGTGAGACTCTGTCTCCATTAATAATAATAATAATAATAATAATGAGAATAATAATAATGAGAATAATAATGAAAATAATAATATCCAACTTATAAACAATAATTTATGATAAAATATAATTATTTAAGTAATACTTATTTTTATAAGTAAATATCAAAGCCAGGTGTGGTGGTACCTCCTCTAAGCCTAGTAGGAAGCAGGCACAGGAGAACTGTGACACTTTTTTGGCAGGACTGGGTTACACGACGGGAACCTGTCTCAAAGAGAAGAATAATAATTAATAATAATTTTAAAAGTTAGTCACACGTAAGATTGTGAGTTGAGAAAAAGCAGATGAAAGAGGTATGATTTTAATCATCTGGTTTTGCTTTTTTTGTTTTTGTTTTTGTTTTTTTAGGTTTTGCATTTATTTATTTAGAGGGGGCATGTGCACCAGGGCATGCACGCAGAGGTCAGAGGTCAATGTGAGGGAGTTGACACTCTCCTTTCCAGGTACGAACTCAGGCTGTCAGGCTTAGTGGCAAGTCCCTTACCTGCTGCACCATTTCTCTGGACAATCATCTAGGTTTTAAAAGAACAGCAAAATCTACTAAGAAGAAACAGCTCCCCTAAGCCCAGAGGAGACTCAACAGCGAATTGCTCTTAGACATCTAGATATGTCTGGCTTTTTGTATACATAGAAATCCATCTTTCTTCCTAATGTTGACCTTGGTCTACATTCTAAGGACCAGGAACAGAAAAAAATGTGGGGGGAGGGGAGTCTTTTTTTTCCCTCCAGTCTGTTTACCATTGTTTTTCTGGGACAAAGACCTTCAAACTTCAAAAGTGCAGAGGAAAACAGGCCTACCCTAAGGGCTGCTGAGGACTGAGCCAGATTCTGAGAGGGCTTCCTTGCTCCCTCTAGGGTCTGGTCACCCTCTTTCTCCTACTGGCCTCTACCCAGGCCTGGGCAGCCACATCAAGGGCCTAGTGTTGAGGCCTAGGCCTCTCTCATTACAGGCCAGGGAGGCATGAGGCGGGTTGGTAGCCATTGTACCAGGACACAAGAAGCTCTTTAGGGAAGTCTTGAATAACAAAGATTACACATGGCCTTATTTATCCAAGCACATGCCTTCCGTTTCTACACAATTGACTTACAAATTCTGTTTCTGAGAACAATGGCTATTCAGAGGTTGGGGACATTTTTGTCCATGTGACTTCTGGCTAGGGACTCAGAGTCCTCAGGAAAGGGAGGGGTGGAGGGGGGAATTTGGTGTCAGCCTTACAAAATGTGCAGGTCCCAGTGCTTGCCAAGGATCTGTGGGCACACACAGGTGACTGGTGCTGACCTTCATCAGAATACTCCAGTGCATGGGCTGTCACGTGTCCTTCTAGTGACCCTCACAACTTTTTCTTGATATTGGGTAACCGTGTCCTCAAAGATAAGGTCACAGTAATGCAATTTCAGATATCATCCAGGGCAAGAAGGAAAAAAAAAAGACTCTCAGCAGAGCACCGGCCACTGTGGCTGCTGCCCAGCTTTTGAAATACCAGCTCAGCTCCTGGGGTAACTAGAACAAAGAGGGCTCCTTATCGTCCTAACCTGAAGCATTCCAGACAGAGGCCCTCTACGCTCTCAGGAGCCTGAGTGTGGCGGTTGGTCTCTTAAATTCCAAGCTAGAAGCAGGAGGGTCAGGAGTTCAAGGCCAGCCCTGGTTACACAGTGAGTTCAACTCCAGCCTGGGCTATATGAGACCCTGTCTTGAAATATCAGCATGTTTCGAAGCTAGGAGACACAGCTCCCTGCTGATAGCAGACTGAAGTGTTAGTTTCCCTGGGCTTGTAGGGACCTCCCTTTGACACAGAATATTGTCAGGATGAGCCATTTTATGACGCAGAGCTGGGGTTTGACAAGGATATTTTAGTGTGAGCGTAAGCACAGTGGTAGGAGGAGAGAGAGGTCCTCCGAGGTAAGCGCGGCACACCGAAAGGACAGCCGTGGCTTCCCTAAGGAGGAGTCGCAGCTTTTCCCAAGAACCCCGTCTGGAGTCGTGGTGGGAGGGTTGGTATGTGGACAGATGTGCGTGCACACTCGTCTACACGCATGTGCCCCACGCATTTGACCATGCATACACACATGCACACATGCACTATACATAATACACATGCAAAAGGTACTTTAAAAAAATGAACAGGGCATTGGTGGCACACGCCCTTGGGAGGCAGAGGCAGGTGGATCTCTGAATTCCAGGCCAGCCTGATCTACAGAGTTCTAGGACAGCGGAGAAACCCTCTCAAGAAACAAATGAAAGAAAGAGAGAAAGAAAGAAAGAAAGAAAGAAAGAAAGAAAGAAAGGAAGGAAGGAAGGAAGGAAGGAAGGAAGGAAGGAAAGAAGGAAGGAAGGAAGGAAGGAAAGAAAGAAAGAAAAGAACAGAAAAGAAAAGGAAAGGAAAGGAAAGGAAAGAAAAGAAAAGAAAAGAAAAGAAAAGAAAAGAAAAGAAAAGAAAAGAAAGATTAACATATGAAACAAGCCAGTTGGCCAAAAGACTGGAGACCCTTCTCTATTGAGGGTACAAGTAACAAACACTTGAGAGGCAGGTGCCCTCTGAACTGCCTCTGTAGGCGCCGGAGACCTGTAGCCCAGACTTTTCAGCCCTTGTCCTCTTCCCGGCTCACTAGGCCACGCCCACTGCAGGGCGTGTCCTCTTTCCTAGCCGGCTTTGCTAATATTCTCCCACATGTGCCTGCTGCAAGTCTTTCTCCACAACACAAGAATCCAGGGACGCCAGCAGCACCCTCAGACTCCGGTCTACAGCTCTAATAGGATTTGGGTAAGTTTCTAGTTACTCTATTAATATCTCCAGAGTAGCTAAGAAACCTAAAGGAGGCCAGTGGGAGGTTCCTGAGGGGTCCGCGTCACATCAGTGGAGGGGCACGGGACATCTGCACTGTAAAGAGGTCCTTACCCTCGGGCTGAGAACTGCTGCTTTACGTTGTAGGAATGTTAATGCTAGGTTAGCAGTTTTTACAGAAATATTAACAGTTTCCCAGCTGGTTTAGATGCTTTAACTGGACCCAGAGGTGAGGGACTCCTTTTCTCCCCTGTGTCCCCATAATTTTCCTGTCTTTCTATCTTACTCTAGAAAAGACAAAACAACAACAGCCAAACCAACCAACTTTTTCTAAAATATTCTCTTCATATCTTGCCTTACCTGGTATGTTATCTGGTTTGGCTTGTTTAGGGCAGGATGAAGCAAGGAAGCATCCGGGCTAGTTTATAGTCTGGGACTCTGCTTGGCTCAGAACGAGTTTAGCAGCCCGAGGCCGTTGTTGGTACACACTGCCCACAAACCCCACCAGGAGCAAGGCACCTAGCAACCTGTTAGGCTGCACCAAGCTGTACACATACACGTCTCCAACAATGGAAATGAGGGATTCCCTTTAGCAATCCCTTGACTGTTCCTGTTTCTATTCAAAAACATCTTGTGACATAGTTACGGGGCAGTAGACAAGTCCAGCCTACACTGGTTTGGGCGCGTGTTTAATAAGGCAAACAATGTCTTTTTAGTCAACTTTCAGGGAGAATCGTGTTTGCAGAATTGTATGCATAGTTGGGTGTGCATGTGATTACACTCAGATGGTTCGTGGGAAAGGAGCTGTGAAAACTTATACAATCTCATTCTGTTAATAAAAGCAGAGAAATGCCCCACAACAATCAAACTCCTTCTTTGAACCCCATAAAACGAAGCTCTCTTAGAAACCAGGTGTTCCCGCAGCCTGCCCTCAGAGACCACACCAGAAGTTATGCCATTGCTAGTTGCCAACCCTTTAGAAGGTCCTCTACCATCCCAGATTTTGCTCTCTCTCTCTCTCTCTCTCTCTCTCTCTCTCTCTCTCTCTCTCTCTCTCTCTCTGCCTCCCTCCCTCCCTCCCCCTCCATCACTCCCTCCCTCCCTCTCTCTCATCTTTCTTTCTCTCTCTCTTGCTCTGTCTGTCTCTCTGTTTCTCCCTCAGGTCTCCATTTGAAGGAGGCCTTTACCTCCCCCGGCCCAATACATCTCTTCAGTGAGATCTGTTGCGTGGTGTGATCTCTGCTGTGGCATCCCCTGGCTCCAATCCACCAAGGTTCTCTGCCACTAAATCCCAACAAACTCCAAATAGTGCCTGGACCCTTGAGTGCCTTCGCACAGAAGGGCCGTTCTCACGGGAACAACGTGTTCCTTTTGAGTCCATTCTATGGCTTTGCTTTGGACAAAATTCTCTTGCTACTTTGCAGATCTGTGTGCGATTATTTCAGTTCACTGAGAGGCCAAGAACCTGAACACACACACACACACACACACACACACACACACACACACACACTGGCCACTTGTAATAATGGATCTATCTCTCTATGTTGCCCAAATCCAACTCCGGGGTGATGGAGATCCTCCTGCCTCATCTTCTGGAGCTGCTGGGACTTCACACAGGCGCTACCACTCTGCTGAGCTGTCTTAACTGGGGCTTCTATTGCTGTGATAAAACACATGACCAAAAGCAACTCTAGCAGGAAAGGGTTTATTTCAGCTCACACTTCCCCATCAGAGTCCATCACTGAAGGAAGTCAGGGCAGGGACCTGGAGGCAGGACGGATGCAAAGATGGTAAAGGAATGCTGCTTACTGGCTTGCTCCTCCAGTCCGAGCAGACCCTCTGGCTTACACTGGCCTTCATACCCACTGTGTGGCACCCATGGGCAGGGGGTCCCGAGTCATATGAGAAAGCAGGATGAGCAAGTCACGACCAATCAGCCGTTAAGGTACAACCTGCCCCAGACTTGCCCGCAGACTCATCCGGTAGGCTCATTTTCCCATTTGAGGTTCTCTCTTCCCAAACCATTCTAGCTTGTATCCCGTTGACAAGGGGTGGGAGGGGCGGGGGGGTTGTTATGAAATATAATGCGGCAGTGGCGGGAGTCAGTCAGGGGGTACCTGGCTGACCCGTGGCAAGGTGTCTCCCAGAGAAATCTCGCTGTGTGTCAGATCTAATCTAAGGAGGTTTATTGTGGGGGAAAGGAAGGGAGCAGGGACCTGGAGGCAGACAGAGCCATGAGGGCAGAGAAAGCAGGGATAGAGAAGGACAAGAAGAGAGCGAGGCTAGCCCAGAACACGTGGGAATGGCGGAAGGGGTAGAGCGAGAGAGTAGGGTATCAAGAGGTATACCCCACCTCTCAGGCAATGGCGGCCAGTGATGACACAATGTGTTGCTAGGCCGCTATTGGGCATTGTCTGTAAGCCAACAGGGGTGCTCAGTCATTTTTATTTAATCCTCTGGTACAAAGAAGGTTTCCAGACAGGGTCACACTAATGGCCCAGGCTGCAAACTCCAGGCAGAGACTTCCATGTCTCTGCCTCAGTAGTTACCAGGTATGCATCTCCACACCCAGCCCCATCGTTTCTACATTATGGGAAAACTCCCAAGCTACCGTGTCTTCACAGCCCCCAAAGGCATTCAGACTCCTGCCCACCCTCACCCTCTTTCCTCTCCCAGCCCAGCCACAGCCGGCCACATCAGGCTGGAAACCTGGCTACGGGACCTCACCATACCAGATTAGGAAAAACACCACTCAGCCAGAGATTCGGTCCTCCGGCCTGGGTGGGGACTAGCATTCCAGTTGGGCTGGTTCAATCACTCTGGCTAAGGGATGAACCCAGGAGCCATGCTAAAGAGATGGACAGAATAATTAGTTCTTTAATGAGATACTGTACTTTTCCTTCCCAGAATCCCCGCCCTTCGTTCAGAAGCTGAAGGGCCGCAGACACAGAGAGCTGTGAGTCAACCCAATCTTCTGACTTATTCAGAAATGTGAAACGTTTGCTTTTCTTCCTTTTCTTTCTGAGCGTGTCCCCCACTCCCACCCCCACCCCCACTCAATCCTTCCAGCATTTTTTTAGGCTTCATTAGTCTTTCTCCAAATTTGCCTCCCTGCCTTGTGGCTTCTTGTTGGCCCTGTACCTGACCTCCAATCCGGCTTCCTAGGCATGGCCGCTCCCTCTTCTCCTCCCCTGGGTAGCAGCTGACTGTAGTTTGGGTGTCCTGCTGTCATGCCTTTAGATGCTAATAAAAATGTCCTTCTGCTTCCATTTGAATCCATTGATTAATGAGACCAAGAACTCCCCTAAGGGGACCCCCAATTTCCCCTATATCACCAGTACCTCCAAATTACATGTTGCCTTTCATTGCCTGGTTAGAGAAAAAGTCATTAGTTTGTGGTCTGTGGCTTTCTTAGGTGGCCCTTCCACTGGGAGTTACTGGGAACACAGGACTCTTCCTTTTCCCCACTATGATAAACGGCCCTCTAAGGGCTCTTGCTCCCCCACAGGACAGTGATAGGATCTTGGTAGTCCTTGCATATCATTTGGCTTACATAGGCCTTGGTATCTTCTTCCTCTCTGTGGTGGTTGGAATAGGTTTGGACCCCAGAGACTAGTGTGTTTGAATGCTTGGCCCATGGGGAGTGGCACTATTAGGAGGTGTGGCCTTGTTGGAGTAGGTGTGGCTTTGTTGGAGGAGGTGTGTCACTGTGGAGGTGGGCTTTGAGCTCTCATTTGCTCAAGCTACCCCCAGTGTGGAGTCTAGTCTCCGTCTGCTGCCTGCAGATCAAGATGTAGAGAACTCTCAGCTCCTTCTCCAGCACCAAGTCTGTCTGCAGGCTGCCATGCGTCTCACCATCATAATAATGGGCTGAACCTCTAAGACTGTAAGCCAGCCCCGGGGAAATGTTTTTCTTGATAAGAGTTGCTGTGTGTATGTGTGTGTGTGTGTGTGTGTGTGTGTGTGTGTGTGTATGTGTGTGTATGTGTGTGTGTGTATGTGTGTGTTGGAGGGAGCTGGAAAGATGGCTCAGTGGTTAAGAACACTGCTGCTCTTCCGGAGGACCCAGGTTCTGTTCCCAGCACCCGCACGGCAGCCCACAACTGTTTGTAATTTAAGCAAAACACCACAATGCAATATAGATAGATAATAGATAGATAGATAGATAGATAGATAGATAGATAGATAGATAGAGTTGCTATAGTCATGGTATCTCTTCATAGCAATAAAACCTTAACTAAGACACTCCCTCTGGCCAGCCTCAGGTCTGGCCTCTCTCCGCCTCTGTACCACACACAGTGGGCTGAGAGAATCTCTCACACGCACAGACACACTCTCTCCCTCTCCTTTCCCCATCCCCCTCTGTCTTGTTCTTTCACTCCTGATAAGTTTAAGGTTCCCAATCTGGGTGGTGCCCACCCCAGCTCTGGGGCTGGGTTCCTTTCCCCTCCTTGGCTCTCTCCAGCCTGTGTACACATTCTACTCGGTACCAATTTAGAGAAATGCAATGTTTGGTCACATCTATCCCTCCAAAGATATTCTTTTCCTCCTGTGAGCCTTCCAGATGGGCTTCCTCGCAGCAGCCTGGTCTCAATCTGCCACGTAGTGGTGGCCCTTATGTCCTATACTCAGCACACAGAAACAGTGTCAAAAGGGGCAGCCCTGCCCTGTGGAAAGAACCTAGTCACCTCCTGATACAGTCATCCACAGACCGAGAGCACCACTCTCCTGGTCCCTTGCCTGGGAAAGTGGACAGGAAGCCTGGCATGGTGACACATGTCTGTAACTCCAGCATTTGGAAGCAGAAGCAGATGGATCACTTTGAGCTTGAGGCCAGACTGGGCTACAGAGTGCGTGCCTGGCTAGCCAGGGCCATAGGCCTGTGTTCAAAACAAAAGAAAACATCAACAACGGGTACAGACTCAGGAGACTCAGGAGAAACAGAGATGAAGGAATCAATGATTATCTGGGCAGGATGGCCTTTAATGTCCTCTTTTGCCATTAGATTGACCAAAAAGCAAACCAAACAAACATGCTGATCCTAGCACGAGGCCTAGGCAGAAGGATTGCTGATAAGTCCAAGATCAGTTTGGGTTACAGAGTTCTAAAGTGACTGGATTGGTATTGATTGTGTGTGTGTGTGTGTGTGTGTGTGTGTGTGTGTATTGTATATTTGTGTGCATGCATGAATGTATGTATGTGTGTTTGTGGGTATCCATGCACATGTATGTGTGTACATGTGGAGGGCGGAGTCTGTTTTTCTTAATCACTTTCTTCTCTATTTTGTGGGACAGAGTCTTGCATTGAATGTAGAAATCACAACTGAGCTAGACCGGCTGGCCAGACTGCCCCAGGCATCCTCCTGCCTCAGTGTTCGGGTTCTAGGTATCTATATAATCTCATGTATAGAAGAGCCACACCTGACTTTGTACGGGGCACTGGGACAGAAGTCAGATCTTTGTGTTCCCTACGCTATGAACACTTCACTGACAAGGCCATCGCTCTCCCTGGAGTGCTGTTTTTGAGGGGTGACACTCCATAGGCCAGAGGGGGATCTGGAACTCTCTGTACTCAGAAGGCCTTGACTGTGAAACACTCCCGGGTCAGCATCAAGCACTAAGCTTGCAGGCTGACCTACAAGCCTGCAGCTTGGTACAGCACAGCTCCCAAGCTCACTGGAGGGCTCAGCTCTGAACTCTGCTGGGGAGAATGCTGGGGTAAGCTGCGGACAAAGCGATTACAGAGGGAAGAAGGAAGGAGCGGGCGAGCCAAGATCCACGCGTGACACCAAGATCCACGCGTGACACCTCTCTCCAGCCAGCCTTCTGAAGCCCACTCTTATCTTCTTCATTTGCCTTCCATGACAGTGAGAACCTTGGCTCTAGCGGGGAGTTTTCTAAAAGGTTGAAAAGTTTTCTAAGAAACTAGGTATGGCTTTATGCCTGCATTCTCCCCGTTTGGGAGGCAAGGCAGGGGAATTTCTGAAAGTTCGAGGCTAGCGTTTACCAAATAGCAAGATTCTGTCTCAAAGACATAACAACAACAAACCAACTGGGGGCTGGCAAAATGGCTCACGGGTAAAGGTGGTTGCTGCCAAGGCGGATGACCTTGATTTGAAGGAGAGAACCAACTCTCAAAGGGGCTCTTATAGCTGAGCCTGGAGAGTTCATGCCTTTAATCATAGCAGAGGCAGGTGGAACTACATAGAGAGTTCCAGGATAGCCAGACTGTATAGAAATACTCAAAAAAGGTAGTCCTCCAGCCTTGTGTGTCAACACATATATACATGCATACCCTCACATAAGCGAGTTTAAAACAAATAAGGAAAATTATCTTATAGACAGTTCTCCTACGTGTACATAGAGGTATATACACGCTAAAAATTCCCCACAGCAGAACTGGATGCTGTCCTGGTTTGCTTTTCACTGCTGTGATTAAACACTGGCCAAAGCCAATGTGGGGGAGGGGAAGACTTCTTTGGCTTACAGACTGCAGACCCTCACTGAAGGAGCCAAGGTAGAAACTCAAGGTAGGAGCCAGGAGCAGAATCTGGAGCAGAGGCCATGGACGAACGCTGCTTACTGGCTTGCTCAGCTACTTCAGGCTCACTTGCTTAGGGTTTTTTTGTTTTGTTTTGTTTTGTTTTTGTTGTTGTTATTGTTGTTTCTTTTTTGTTTTGTTTTTTTGTTTTGTTTTTTGTTTTTGTTTTTTTGAGACAGGGTTTCTCTGTGTAGCCCTGGCTGTCCTGGAACTCACTCTGTAGACCAGGCTGGCCTTGAACTCAGAAATCCGCCTGCCTCTGCTGGGATTAAAGGCATGCACTACCACTGCCCGGCTTGGCTCACTAGTTTAGGGATGGTGCTGCCCACAGTGGACTTGGCTCGCCCACATCAACTCACGATTACGAAAATGCCCATAGATATGCCCAAACCCATCCATGGAAGTAATTACACAATGGGGTTCCCACTTCCCTCTGTGTAGGTTTGGGTCAAGTTGACAAAAAAAAAAAAAAATGTGACAGCAAATAATCTTAAAAGAATCTAGAGGCTATCAATAAAGGGACAGAGTATTGCATTTGTGGTCTGGAGGCTGAGGAGGAAGGAACTTAATCACATTATGGAAAAGCTAGCCTTAGGCCAGCCAGGATTGGTGACTGCAATCCTAATACTCTGGAGGCTGAAACAGAAGGGCAGAGACCTCAAGGCTAGCCTGGGCTACATAGCAAGACCCTATCTCAAGCCAGCCAACCAACCAACCAAACAATCCCAAATACTTGAAAAATCCCACGAGAAACCTCCACCCAGAGGTAAAGCCCGGGAGGCTGGAGTCTCATTGCTTTTTGACCTTGTGAAAGGGAGCCCATCTGGAGACCTTCGTGCCAGGAAAAGGCTTAGCCTTTGGACCTCGGGCAGAACTGGGGCAGGGGAAACTGAGATCTGGAAGACACCATGCTCTATTGTTCTCCAGCCAATACAGGTTTTGTCACTCTCCGGAGCCATGACCCAATCTCCACTGGTCCCAGCTCAAATCAGCTGTGATCCACTTCCCACTGGGGCCCAGTTCAAATCAGCCTCTTTAATTTAGTCTCCCTTTTGAAACAGTCTTGGATGTGAGCCAGTGTGTCACATGGCTAAGTCACTCTATTTAATCTCTACCAATAAGCTCCAGAGATGGAAAAGCTCTGGACTCAGCATGAACCCTACCAACACAAATGACTTGGAAGCACCTATGGGGCTCAGATGAGGGGAACTTTGAACTATCACCCCATCGATACCTGAACTATCACCCCGGTGATACGTGATACATGATAGTTCAGGGACAGTGTGATTACTTAGCATGCACGAGGCTCTCCATAAAAGTTATAGTTCAGGAAAACACTGAAGAAACACCCGGCAGTGGTGGCTCTCGACTTTAATCTGAGATAGAGGCAAGTTGATCTCTGAGTTTGAGGCCAGCCTGGTCTACAGAGTGAATACCAGGATGGCCAGGGCTACATAGAAAAACACTGTCTTGAAAAAACAAAAACAGAAAAAGAAAAAAAGAAAGTAAGGGAAAGGAAAGAAGAGGAAAGGAGAGGAGGGAAGAAAAGAGAAAAAAAAGAAAAAAAAGTAAAGAAAAGAAAAAGAAAAGAAAGGAAAGGAGCCTGGCTTAGCTGGGTGTGGTGTCCCACATTTGTAATACCAGCACTCTGGAGGCAGAGCTACTTGTATCTCTATAAAGTCAAGGCCAGTCTGGACTACAAAGTGAATTCCTGGCCAGCCAGGGTTACATAAGTAATACCTTATCTCAATAAAAAAAAAAGAGAGAGAGAGAGAGAGAGAGAGATACCTAAGGCTGTAGAGACAGTAGTTAAGAGCACCGGCTGTTCTTCCAGAAGACCTAGGTTTGGTTGCCAGCACCTGAGTGGTGGCCCAAACCCATCTGTGATTTCAGTTCCAGAGGATCCAGCTCTGTTTACTGGCCTCCTCAGGCACTACATTCACACACACACACACACAGTATATAAGTATGCACTGAGTCAAACACTCACATACATAAAATAAAATAAAATCAACAAAACTAAGCTAAACAGAAGTTTAGCTAGGAAAAAAAAATCCAGTCTGTTTTGATTCTTGTCTAAAGATACCTTTTACTTTGCTTGTATTTTATCTGACTGGCAAGGAGGAGTCTGACTTGGAAAAGAGAGGAGAGGCAGGCTACTGTAAGAACAGGCTACCACTGGGATCCTGCCTGCATTGGTATATTTTATTTTCTTATTCCCTTCCGATGAACTGTAATGGGTTGTGTGTCACAAGCAGTTGCTGAGCTACAACCTTCCACAAACCACAGACTGTCCCTGGGTCTTGTGGTGCGAATCACAAGCTCTCCCTGGTTCCCAACACTCAGCCAGTGGTGACAGTGGCTTCCTTCCTTCCTGAAAACACGGCAGGGCTTAGGACGGAGGCTCGGTGTGTGAGCGTGTGAGCACATACCTGAAGCCAAGGCTAGCCTGGAACTTCCTTCCCTTGCACTGGGATTTGGAACACCGAGCCTTGCTCTCCACGTCCTTCCTCATTTTCTAAAGCTCCCTGGCCATGAGCTCAGTAGTTTCTTTTACCTGCTGTTTGCGGTTATCACCGGCTAGTTCCTCACCAGGGACCCAAACAATGGCTCTGCCAATCATGGATTAGAACTGCCAGAAGAGAGAGCATTTCTCCACAATAACCCCAGCCTAGGCCTACTCCCTTGCCCATTTGAAGAGGCTTACCAAATATTGAGTTCTCACTTCCTTTGCAGCAGGTTTTTGTTTTAAAAATCATGTTAATGTATAATTTACAATCTATACTAAACACATAATTTTAACATATAATAGTAAACCTTGTTTTCAGTATGGAGCCCGAGCTGTGTCCCTAGTAACATTTCTGAAGCCAGTCTCACCGGGTCTGGAGAAGGTCATCGTGGTGGCCCTTGCTCCGAGGCCATGACTTTGGAGGAAAGTGCTCATTCCACTTACCCTGTGTGTAACGCATTAGCCTTAAAGTTGAAACAATATAGGTTTGCCTTAGAGTCAAACATGCTCTTGGTGGGTGTTTTGGATATGGAGACTGAGTCTCAACACTGGAACCCAGCCTGGCCTCCCAACTTATGGCAATCCTCCTGCTCCAATGTTCTGGAAATTGGGATTATGGGCATGAGCCACCATGGTCTGGTGCAGACAGACACTGCTTTTCCTGGCTATTTACAGTGCTGATACATCTCCCACAGCCTGCTTTGCTCCACACCAAAAGAGACGCACCAAAATGGGCGTATGCCTGCCATCTGATCATTCAAAAGACGAGGGAGGGTGGTCCCAAATAGACGGCCAGCTTGAGATCCACATTTAAAAACTGTTTTTGCTCAAAAACTAACTTGGACCCACAAAGCATCCACCACTAAACACAGGATGAAAACAGACTCCTCTGCCTTCACGTTTCTGTCTGTGTCCTGTGGATCAACTGCTCACCTCTGTATGTAGGCATACGAATCCCTCAAGGGTTGTCTGTCCACCCCGTCTCTTCAAGGATGAAGGAGAGATTAAGTAACTGTCCCCGGATTCCCATTACAGTAGACTCCCGTAGGACCGAGGGCAGGTCTCCGCAGTGGTTGAACTCACACAGTGGAGCAGAAGGGATCATTTTGTCAGATCATGGTGGTGGCACAGCCTACTCTACAAAGCAAGGACTAGTTAGTGAGCTCCTGTCTCAAGAGAAAAAAAAATAAATTTAAAAATTCAGTTGGGTCCAAGCAAGCGACGATCGTCTTTGGGCCATCCTGGAAAACCTGAACGCAGACAAGGGCCAAGGAGCTCACACCTGAACAAAGGCTGCTGATGATGCACAACTCTTGCCTTCTGATGAGCTTCCCCCATTTATACCCAAAGCCCAGGTGGGTTCCAAGCCCAGGTGGCTGCCAAGCCCAGGTGGGTGTCTACAGATGGTCTTGATGGGCTGTCCACTGGACCCTCTATTTAGTCCCTTTCCCAGTGTGGTCACATTGAATGAATCTCCTCTCTCAGTTTTTTTTTTTTTTGAAAGGATTATTTTTATTTTCTATATATGAATGTTTTGCCTGCGTGTATGGATGTGTGTGCCACATGCATGTTGGTGGTGCCTACAGAGGCCTAGAGTTAGAGTGTTACAGTTCTGAGCATCTCTCCAGCGCCCTTGCTTCCCTCTTTTTTTTTTTTTCCTTCCCTTCTTCCTGGAGCTCACAGAGATCCTCCTGCCTCCACCTCCTGAGTGCTGAGATGAGTCTTCTTGCTTTTGAGGCAGGGTGTCATATAGCCCAGACTGTCCTCAAGCTCCCTATACAGCCAAAGATGACCTTCAGATCCTCTGTCTCTTCCTCCTGGGTGCTGGGCTGGCTGGCGTGTGTGCCACCAAGCTGTTTGCTGGGGATCAAGTTTCTTTGTAGCTTTAGCACTGGGAAATGTGAGCCCGTTGACTGTCCCACTTTCTCCTGTTTGGGCCAGTCCCTGTCCTTTCTCATTGGACTTTTAATATCAGTTTGTTAATTTATGCCAGCAAAGGTACACGTGCAGGTGCACCTGCCTGTGCCTGTGCCTATTCCTGTGCCTGTGCGGACACCGGCGGACACCAGGCATCCTTCTCTATCACTTTCATCCTAACTCCTCGAGAAGGGTTCTCCCTGAGCCCACAGCAAGCCTCACCCATCCTCCTGTTTCAGCTCCACTGCACTGGTATTACAAGTGTACAGGAAACTGTGTTTTCCTCATGGGTGCTGGGGATTTGAACTCAGGTCTTTATGCTTGTGCAGCAAGTGTTCCGACCTGCTAAGCCGTGTTCTCAGCCCAAATCTGTACTGTCCTGAACTCATTAGGAAGCCAAAGATGATCTTGAGTTTCTGATCCTCCTGATTCTTCTACCTATTGAATGCTAGGATTACAGATATGGGATTACTCTGCTTGTGGTATGTGGCGCTGGAAATGGAACTCGGGGCTTTGTCTATACCAGGTAGACACTCTGCTGTCTGAACTCTATTGCTAGTCTGTAAACCTTCAATTTATACTGAAATACGCATTGAAATATCTATCCTCTACAAGGCCCTGTGTCTTGTCTGACAGAGCTGCATGACCTAGAGCAAGCACTCTCAACTTAAAGAACAGCAATAAACCGGGCGGTGGTGGCGCACGCCTGTAATCCCAGCACTTGGGAGGCAGAGGCAGGCGGATTTCTGAGTTTGAGGCCAGCCTGGTCTACAGAGTGAGTTCCAGGACAGCCAGGGCTACATAGAGAAACCCTGTCTCGAAAAACCGAAAAACAAAACAAAACAAAACAAACAAACAAAAAACCAGCAATAAAATGTGCTCAGGCAAGACATAGAATATCACTATTCTCAGGATTTATATAACCCAATTTCTGATCAATCTGCCCCAATTCATTTATTATGTTTCTCCCTCCTCCCTTTCCCTCTCCCTCTCCCTTTCTCTCTGGGTAGGCTAGTCTGGACCTCATTATGAAGCCTAGCCTAGGGTGGCCTCAGACACCTGATCCTCTTGCCTCAATCTCTGGAATTACAAGTGTGGACCGCCAGGTAGGGGTTCCGAGGGATGAACAATAGAGAATAAATAAGGAGAAATGAATGATGTGTCCTAGGAATTAAATCAGAATTCAGTCTGTGTTGCCCGTTGACAGTAAATAAAAACCAGGAATTGGAACTTTAAACTGTACTTTATTCAGAGAGCTGGCAATCCGGAGGGAACGCTGCCTTCCCCAAACCATCTCCCGGGAGTGTATTTTCCATGGACGCAGAACGAGGGCAATAATAAATCAGTGCAAAGGTCAGCCTCCTCTCTGGCCAGGCAGTTGGCCCTGCCTCTGAGATTCCACTTCTCTTTCCTAACCATCTGTTTGGTTGCAGAGGGTTCACGGACAGGAAGGCTGCCACGCTTTGCATTGTCTAGATGACACCTTGTTTGAAGGTTAACTTGGAACAAACAAACAAACCATTAGCAGAGGGTCCATGTTGGGTTACTACCAATGTGCATGTTTAGAATATTTCCTACAAAATGAAGCAGGAATGTGCTTTTACAATACAGAACATAAAGTGCTCCAATTTCTCCTCTATCAGAAGTGGTAAATAGCTGGTTTGGCTGGAAGATAACACTCGGTACATGCCAAAAATCAAAATAAATTTTTGGAATGACATATTAGGCACAGGTCCTTTGTAAGAGCAACAAATGCCCTTGTCCACTGAGCCCTCTCTCCAGCCACACTAATTTTTAACCTATTTTAAGTTCAAAAACCTCTTTGGAAGCTCTCAAAGTCTAAATTCCCTTAAGCTGAACTCCAAGGCCCTCCACAATCTGTCCCTAATATGACACTCCCAGCATCCACATAATAGCTTACAAGCATTTATAACCCCCAGTTACAGGAGACCGAACAGGCACATGCGATGCACATACATGCATGCAAACAAAATATTCATACACACAAAGTAAGTAAATAGATTGTTTTTAAAAAAAAGTTTGTATTGGCAGTAGTATATAGAACACATTTGAATGGTGGAGAGACTGATGGCGGACAGACCAAACCAGGAACTTACTGCAGTCATTCAGAAAGGGATCTCAGCACATCACAGTGGTAAGGAATGACAGTCTCAGAGCTGTTGAAATGCCCCACGTATAATCATAGACGAAACTGGGGCTGAGAGATGATGTACAGACAAGCGTCGCACACATTGTCCAGAGCAGAGCTGGTTCCCAGTGAAGCAGCATTACAAATGCCTGGAGATTTCCCGGTGGCCCTGACGGAGTCACATGCTTCTTATAAAGTGTCTGCTAATTAGCCTGGAGAGTCAGCAGCTGCCTTTGTAACTGAACCCGGATGTGACGGCCAGTCTTGACTGTCAACTTGACTGCATCTGGATTCAACTAAAACCCAAGCTGCTGGGCACTTCTGTGAGGGATTTTTTTTTTCCTGATCTCATTATTGGAAGCATGTAGACAAACCCTCTAGAAGGTAGCACCTTCTGGTGGCAGCCCAGATAAAATGGTGTGGAAGAAGGGAACTTTGCCTGGCAAAGTCTTCAATCTTGCTGGCAAGTTCATCTGTCCTGCTGCTCCTGCCTTCCTTCCTTGACATTAGAGACTACTTCTTTGGGATTCCAACTCAGACTGAAGACCGCAGCTCTCCAGGAATGCTCTAGTCCTCCAGCACCAGATTGGGACTGCTGAGACAGTCAGCCTCATAGACCAAACATCTACTGCATTCTTGGCCTTTCTAGTGTGAGACAGTCATTGCTGGACTACTGGAACAATATCCTGTAAGCCAAATCCCATATATAATGGGTATGTGTAATATAAATGGATATATAAAAATAGATATATATGGATTATATATATAAATATAAATGGATCTATCTATCTATCTATCTATCTATCTATCTATCTATCTATCTCCCCAATTCTATCAGTTCTGTTTCCTTAGGGACCCCTGACTAATACATCGAACTTAAAGGCATATCAGGAAAGTTTAGAAAATAATAAGGAAGCAGGGCTGTAGAGACGGCAGGACAGTTATCAGTATGAACTGCTTTTGCAGAGGGTGTGAGTTTGGTTCCTAACTCCAGCTTCAAGAGGACCTAATGACTCCGGGTTCTGAGACAGTATAAACTCGCATGCATATACCCTGCACTGACATTACACGCAGAACTCAAATTGTTTTTTTAAATATAAATAAATCAATAAGCCAGGGGAATCAGTGCTGAGCAGATCACTCACTCTAAGAGGGTAAACAGTAGTTCTTAACATCAGTCATGGTACATGTAAACTTTTTAAATTTTTTTGCTTCTATTGTTAGCAGGATCTTCAAAAACTATTGGTCTGGACATTTATTCCAAGTTTCTTTTCTTCTTTCTCTCTTTCTTCCTTCCTTCCTTCCTTCCTTCCTTCCTTCCTTCCTCCCTTCCTTCCTTCCTTCCTTCCTTCCCTTCTTTCTTTCTTTTTGGTTTTCGGATTTTGGTTTTTTTTCAAGACGGGGTTTCTCTGTGTAGCCGTGGCTGTCCTGGAACTCACTCTGTAGACCAGGCTGTCCTCAAACTCAGAAATCTGCCTGCCTCTGCCTCCCAGAGTGCTGGGATTACAGGCGTGTGCCGCCACCGCCTGGCTTCTTTCTTATTTAGTTAAAGAAGATGATTTTTATTATTTTTAATTGTGTTTCTGTGTGGGTTTGTGCATGTGAATGCAGTGCCTGCGAAGGTCAGAAGCCACTGGATCACCTGGTGTTGGGGTTACAGGTGGCTGTGTGCTGACTGACTTGGGTCATGGGAACCAAATTCTGGTCTCCTGCAAGAGCATGTCTGTCCTTAACTGCTGAGTCATCACTCTGGACCCCCTATGTGTGTTAACAGTGGAATCAGTTCTTGTCTAGTTCTCTGTTGACATAGCAACACTCATGGTCTCATCTGTGCAGTTTTCACATTATTCTATATGATCTAGGGTTGTTTTCCTGGGCAACCTGTGTGCTAGGCCTCCTTTCTCAAGTTGTGATCTCATTTCCGTTGTTTTCTTGTTTGCTTGCTTCTTTTTGTGGTAGGGATTAAACTCAGGGTTTTACACATACTAGGTGAGCACAGTACCAGCTGCTCCTCTTCCCTCTCCTCCTCGTTTTCTTCCTCCTCCTCCTCCTCCTCTTCCTCCTCCTCCTCCTCCTCCTCCTCCACCTCTTCCTCCTCCTCCTTGTTTTTTGAGACACAGTTTCTCTGTGTAGCCCTGGCTATCCTGGCACTTGCTCTGAAGACCAGGCTGGCCTTGAACTCAGAACTCTGCCTGCCTCTGCCTCTGCCTCCTGAGTGCTGGGATTAATGGGGTGTGCCACCACCGCCCTGCTCCGCCATTTTCTTCTTTAACAGGGTTTTCAGGGAATAAACTTCGGTCTGTGTCTTTGTGTGGCTAGTGCTTTCACCCAGTCAGCCATTTCCCTGGCCCACTTTTTGAAACTTTTGACTGTATTCCTAAAAACAGTTTTTTTTCTTTCATTTAGTCCACCAAACACTAAAATAATCTGAGAGACATTTGACTGGGTTGGATCTTGTTTATTTCAGACAGAATTGGGTTGTGGAGCTCTGGCTGGCCCCGAATTCCCAGTCCCGGGGCTGGGGATGTGTAGTTCAGTCGGTAAAGCGCTTGCCTCAAATGCAGCAGGCTTTGGGTTGAACACTCAGTGGTTGCCTCCCATGACAGGCATGCCACTAACGCTGTTGGACCTCATCCTGCCTGGCCAGTTGATGTCGGAGAACACAGGGTCCATAGCTGAGTTGCTGACAATTTTCTCTCAGTACAGCATCTTCTAGAACTGTGAAGACAGCCCACGGGGAAGAATATACCAGACTAGCTCAACCCTGATTTCCCTGTTCAGACAAAGCATGTGTCACCTTCAGCGACACGGTTTTATCGTCTAGTCCTGGTGGACAACCATAACTGTGGCAGCTGTCTGTATTGTTTTAGGAGGCCACAGGGTCCTCCTTGACCGCCTGTCCGTGGGTGCTTTTTGTTTTGTTTTGAGACAAGGTCTGTTTCAGTTTTGTTGATTTCAACTTGACTCAATCCAGAGTCTTCTGAAAGGACAATCTCATTTGGACTGCCTACATCATCCTGGCCTGTGGGCATGTCTGCGGGATGGTCCTAGGCTGTGAAAAAGAAAGTTGCCTAAACTGGGTGAGTGGGAAGAACCTTTAATTCCAGTACTTGGGAAACAGAGTCAGGTGGATCTCCGAGTCTGAGGCCAGCCTGGTCTACAGAGAGTTCCAGGACAGCCAGGGCTACACAGAGAGACCCTGCCTCAAGAACAAACAAGAGAAAGCACTGCTCTGCGGCAGCCAGCACGTGGCGCGCTCCCGTGGTTTGTGCTTCCAGTTCTTGTTTGAATTCTTCTCTGAATTTCCTGGAAGTGGAAGCCAAGTAAACCCTTGCTGCTTTTATTTCCTCCTCCAAGTTGCTTTTGGTCAGAGTGTTTTATCACAGTGACAGAGAGAAAATAGAACACAGTCTTCTTATGTAGACCAACAACCCATCCGTCTGCCCCTGCCTTCTGGATTAACTGTGCTAACCAGCCGGGTGGAAACCACTTTATTTTTAAACCAGGGTCTCACTATGTAGCCCTGGGCTGGCCCAGAATGTGCTGTGTAGACTAGAATGACCTGCACGTCAGAGTTCTGCCTGCATCTGCCTCTGAGTGCATCGCAGTGTCTGGTTCTTAAATTGACATTTTCAAAAAACCTTTTATTTGCACGTGCTTTATGCTGAACTTACCCTTGTGTCTGAGGTTTTGTTTCTTCGGTTTCTTCCGGGGTGTCTTTTTCTTCTGCAGCCTTCGCATCTGGCTTAGGAACAGTCTGCTCTTCTGAGTGAGGCTATCTCAGTGTTTTAAGGGAGCTCAGGCGTGGGTCAGCCTGACATGAGGTCTGTGTCTCCTGAGGGGTTTGTTTGCTTGGATGTATTCGATGACAGGAGAATCCGTGTCTAAGCCCTCAAGCTCAGCACTACCCTCTGCTTTTTGAAGCATGTACTGTAAAAATTCAGCATTCTTTGTTTTGTTTTTTGAGACAGGGTTTCTCTGTATAGTCCTGGCTGTCCTGGGACTCACTCCGTAGACCAGGCTGGACTCGCACGAAATTCAGCACTCTTTTTGGGCCGCTGATCCTGTGCCAAGTTTCATCATTTGGCTTCCAACTCCAAAATGATATACACTGCTTCCTTACGGTGGTATCTTTCAGCTGCATGGCTTTTCAGACAATGTGTACCCGGAAGGTCTGGGCAGCTTCACTGATATTCTTAAAGTGAGCATGAATATCTGAACTTCTTGTTTTATGTGACTTTGCAGGGTTTTTGGAGAAAGTAGGGCGAACCATTCTCACAGGTCAACCTCAAACTGCTGACAGTCAGGGGAATCAACATTCTTTTTGTTTATTTGTTTTTCTTTTCTTCTTTTTTTTTTTAAAGATTTATTTATTTTTATTTCTGAGTACACTGCAGCTGTCTTCAGACACACCAGAAGAGGGCATCAGATCCCATTTCAGATGGCTGCGAGCCACCATGTGGTTGGTGGGAATTAAACTCAGGACCTCTGGAAGAGTAGTCAGTGCTTTTAACTGCTGAGCCATCTTTCCAGCCGTGTTTTTCTGTTTTTCTTTTCTTTCCTTTTCTTTCTTTTCTTTTCTTTTCTTTTTTCTTTTCTTTTCTTTTCTTTTCCTTTCTTTTCTTTTCTTTCTTCCTTCCTTTCTTTCTTTTCTTTTTCTTTTTCTTTTTTCTTTTTGGTTTTTCAAGACAGGATTCTCTGTATGTTTTTCTGGTTTTCAAGACAAGGTTTCTCTGTGTAGCCCTGGCTGTCCTAGAACTCGTTCTGTACACCAGACTGGCCTCAAACTTAGAAATCTGCCTCTCTTTGCCTCTAAAGTGTTAGCATGCCTCTATAGACCGGGTGGGAATCAACATTCCTTTTCTTTCTTTTAAATGTATTCTCTCATATATTACATCTCCACCGCAGCTTCTCCTCTCTTCTCTCCTTCCAGTCCCTTCCCTCATCCCCCTTCTCCCCCTAGATCCATTCCTTCTCTGTTTCCCTTCAGAAAAGAGCAGGCCTCCTAGGGATATTAACCAAGCATGGCATATCAAGTTACAACAGGACCAGGCACATCCTCTTATATTAATACTGGACAAGGCAATCCAGTAGGAGGAAAAGGGTCTCAAAAAGCAGGCAAAAGAGTCAGAGACAGCCACCCCCACAACACACACTGTTAGGAATCCCATAAAAACACAAAGCTACACATATACAACCATAACATATATGCAGAGGACCTAGGTCAGACCCATACAGGCTCTCTGATTGTTGGTCCAGTCTCCGTGAGCCCCTGTGAGCTCTGGTTAGTTGATTCTGTGGGCTGTGTTCTCCTCTATCCCTATGGCTCCTACAATCCCTCCTCCCCATCTTTGCAGGATTCCCCAAGCTCTTCCTAATGTTTGGCTGTGGGTCTCTGCATCTACTCCCATCAGTTGCTGGATGAAGCCTTTCTTGATGATGATTATGCTAGGCTCCAGCCTGCGTATAGCAGCGTATCATTAGTTTATTGACTCCCCTCCCCCCGGTCGTGTTTGCTTCTATCCCAGGTCTCTGGGCTGTCCACACATTGGCTCCTGGCCCTCCAGGCAGTGTCAGGGCCGGGCTCCCTCTCATGGCATGGGTCTCAACTTGATCTTGTCATTTATTGGCCACTCCCACAAGTTCTGTGCCACCTCTACCCCTGCACATCTTGCAGACAGGACAAATTGTAGGTCAAAGGTTTTGTGGCTGGACTCATGTCCCAATACCCTTCACTGGAAGCTTTGTCTGATTACAAAAGAGTCTGGTTCTGGCTCTGGACCCCCCATTTCTAGGAATCTTTGCTTATTCCTTGTAGACTCTTGGAAATTTCCATTGCACTAGGTTTCAACTTCACCCCTGAAATGTTGCCCAATTCCCAGTACTCTCTCCCTCCATCCCCCCAACCTTACCCGCTGCAACCTGATCTCTCCTGGAGATCTCCACACATACCCAATATCTTTTCTATTTCCCCTTTTCTAATCCCCAGTGAAATTCATGACTCCCCTCTTGAACCTTCCTTGTTGCTTAGCTTCTCTGGGTCTGTTTGTAGCATGATTATCCTCCACTTTATAGCTAACATCCTCTTGAGTGAGTATTTACCATGTTTATCTTTCTGTGTCTGGGTTACCTCACTCAGGATGATTTTTTTCTAGTTCTATCAATCTGTCTGTAAATGTCATGATATTATTATTATTTTTTTAATGCTCCACTGTGTAAATGCACTATATTTTCTTTATCAGTTCTTTAGTTGAGGAATATCTAGATTGTTTCCAGTTTCTGCTATGTAACGCTCTTATGAATATAGTTGAGCAAATGTCCTTGTGGTGTCATGTATCGTCCTTTGGATATATGCTCAGGAATGGTACAGCTGGGTTTTGAAGTAGATTGTGGAATCAACATTCTTTTCTTTTCTTTTTTTATTCTATATACGCGAGTACACTGCAGCTGTCTTTAGACACACACCAGAAGAGTGCATTGGATCCCATTACAGATGGTTGTGAGCCACCATGTGAGTGCTGGGAATTGAACTCAGAACCTCTGGAAGAGCAGTCACTGCTCTTAACTGCTGAGCCATCTCCCCAGCCTGGAATCAACATTCTTTATAAGCACTTCAGATGTTGCTTTTGTACATAAATGACTGAGAACCTGGAGTATGCTTGTAATCCCAGTACTCAGAAGCCAGAAGTATGGGGATCATTATAAACTTGAGGCCTCCTGACCTACATAGTGAATTCCAGGTGAGCTAGGGCTACGTAGGAAGAGCCTATCTCAAAAATAACTAACTAACTAATAAACAATTCCAACCTCTTATCTATTTTTACCTATCTTCCTTATTTGCATGGGAAGAAGGAAGACAAAGCACCCCAGGGCTGGAGAGATGGCTCAGTGGTCAGAGCACATACTGCTCTTCCAGAGGTCCAGAGGCCAGTTCCCAGCATCCACACGTCAGTCAGTTCATACTCGTCTGTAACTCCAGCTCCAGGGGGTCTGATGCCTCTGGTTTCCAAGGGCACCAGTGCTAGAGAATACATTGACCCGGGAACAGAACAGCTCTTGAAAGGTTTTGACTTGGCCGCAGTGGCACCTGTGCTACAGCACCATAGCCCACACTTTTCTTCTCTTAGTTTGTTCGTATAAAGGTAAAAACTTTTTGCACAGACACATTCCAAGTACTGAGACTGAAATAATAGAAGAGCATCTTTGTTTTCCAGTTTAGTGGCCCTCGCCAGACTCCCAGGAGAGTCCGTGAATTTGGTCAAGATCATAGTGTGTCGAGCTCGAGCTGGGATTATAGGCCCAGTAGCACCTTCGACTCTCCTTTTGCTAGCTATGTGCTTTTAGGGAAGTAACTTGTTTGTGCTTCGGTTTCCTTATTTGTAAAGTGAGGATTTAAAAAAAAAAAAAACACACACCAGTTCTTTAAGAGGCACTGTGGCATAAGCCTGTAATTCTAACACTTGAGAAGCTGAGACAGGTGGATTATTTTGAGTTTGAGGTGAGCATGGGTTCTAATGTGAGTGCTGGCCCAGTCAAGACAACAGGGTGGTATCTCAAACAAACAAACAAACACTGAAAACAACAATAATCCGTTCTCTGCCTCTCGGAGCAGGTAGAGGTGGGGGTAATGTCAGTCCTCTCCCGACTGGGTATGGCAGCCTGCGGGATCCAGCGAGAACCACAAGGTAATTATCACCAAAATAACATCTTGCAGGTCACTCTCTGGGTGCCAGGGCTGCTCAGTCATCGGGCCGGCAAGTGTGCAGACAGGAAAGGTTGGCAGGAGGGTGGAAGGAAGTGTGGCAACCCCATGAAGGCAGAGGGCATGGGCACTGTGCCTGCCAGCTGCGGGGAGCTCTGACTCATGAGAGGCCCTGGTGTCACTGTGTGCCGATCGGGTGGGGAAGGGTGGGCCCCCCCCCCCGTGGGACTTGGCATTTGCCTCTGCACAAATGTGTGTAACTGACAGGACTGGGTTTGTGGGGCTGTAAAAAAAAAAAAAAAAAAAAAAAAAAAAAAAAAAGATATGTTAAACCAAAAAAGTTGTGGTTGTGTGGTTTGGGGCTTGAAAACAGGGCTAAATGCATCCAGACAAGTGCTCCACCGTCGTGTTCCATGCCCACCCCCAAGCTCCCTGAAGTCAAAATGTTTAAGCCATTACGGAGACTAACTAGGAAAAGGACCAAACCCTGAGCCAGGTTTGCAAATGCTGGCCAAAGCAGCAGCAAGAAGGCTGGGCAGCAGCTGGAGATACCCCAAGCCTTTCCTCTGCTCTCTTACACCGCACTCCCCTCCCCCTTCCTTCTTTCTGTTCCCCTTTTATTCGAGGTCTGTTTGGTACTCGCACAGCTACACCTGGCTAGTAACTGGAAAGCCTTAGGAATTACTATTTTGCTGTGCTGGTGGTAGAACCTATGGCCTTGGGGAGATTCCCACTAAGCCACTCCCACCCCCTTGCCACATGACCTTATTAAACAGAGTTCAGGAAGAAGGGACTACTTCTGATCCGCTTACGTTTTCCTGTAGGAATTATGTCTTTTGCTTTTGCTTCTTATCTAAGCCAACAGAAAAGCAAAAGTAATCAGAGAACCAGCTGTGAGGAAAGCCTCGGCCCCAGAGCCCTGCTCGGGGAGATCATGCAGTCTTTGAACTCCGTTCAGATCAGTTCTGTTTTCTCTCAGCAAAGGCGTGCCAGTTCTTGGTTTCTGCTTCTGCAAATCCACCCTTCACCAGATTGCACAGGGGCAGGAACAAGAACTTGATAGTTTGATAGGAGAATTTTCATCCAATTATCATATGGATGTTAGGATGGGGGGGTCAGCCTAGTTGAGAGATGCATGCCTGTATCTCAGCACTTGGGAAACTGAAGCAGAAGAATTGTCATTTATGAGTTTGAGACCAATCTAGAGTACCTGGCAAGATCCTGATGCCTGACCCAGTGTACAAACAAACAAAAAATCCAAATCTGGGGCTGGAGAGATGGCTCAGTGGTTAAGGGCACTGACGGTTCTTCCAGAGGTCCTGAGTTCAATTCCCAGCAACCACATGGTGGCTCACAACCATCTGTAATGGAATCCGATGCCCTCTTCTGCTGTGTCTAAAGACAGCTACAGTGTATTCATATACATAAAATAAAAAAAAATCCAAATCTGAAACCCCAAATAAACAAGCAACCCCCAACAACCCCTCTAAAAAACCAAAACCCAACCTGTGTCCAAGTTCTGTTTTAGCTATACTTTAAGCTATTTCTTCTTTTTTAAAGATTTATTTATTATTATATGTAAGTACATTGTAGCTACATTGTAACCCATCTCTCTAGTTCCATTTTTGAGATTTCTTTTAAAAACAGGGTCTGCCTTTGTAGTCTTGGCTGTTTTGGAACCTGCTCTATGGACTGGTCTCAAACTCACAGAGAACTGCCTGCCTCTGCCTCCTGAGTGCTGGGATTAAAGGTGTGTGCTGCCACCATGCCTGGCTAGTTTTTGAGATTTTTGAGACAGGTCTCAATGTGTATCCCAGATAAGCCTTAACCTTGATATGTAGACAGGCTGGCTTTGAATTCCAGATTTTCTACCTAAACCCTGCCACTCTGAAATTACAGATATATCTGATGAATAAAGTGTTTCCTTTCTTTTTACTGATAGGAATAGAGGTAGTTTATTAAGAAAAGTGTTGCCGGGCGGAGGTGGTGGCGCACGCCTTTAATCCCAGCACTTGGGAGGCAGAGGCAGGTGGATTTCTGTGTTCGGGAGGCCAGCCTGGTCTACAAAGTGAGTTCCAGGACAGCCAGGGCTACACAGAGAAACCTTGTCTCGAAAAACAAAACAAAACAAAACAAAACAAAACAAAAACAAAAAAAACAAAAAAAAAGAAAGAAAGAAAAAAGAAAAAAGAAAGAAAGTGTTTATAAGGTATTTCAAAGGGTGAAAGTAGGCTAAGGAATCAGGAAAATAGATGCTCAAAAGCCGATTTTGGCCAGGTGTGGTGAAGCTTCTTTAATCCAAGCACTGGGAGGCAGAGACAAGTGGGTCCCTGTGAATTCGAGGCCAGCCTGGTATTCATAGTGAATTCCAGGACAGCCAGGGAGAGACCCTTGTCTCAAAACAAAAAGTTGGTTTTATAAACTGCAAAGGGTTAATGAATCCAGTACACACCCACGTGTAGATCATCAAGTGTTTCTACATGCCATTCACTTGGCCTCTTCCATAGGAAGAACCTGGAAGTCACAGATAAATGTTTCCTTCTCATTTGTTTTCACACGCACTTTCCACCCCTTCCCACTGGCAAGTGTCCTCGTAAAGTTGTCTGGGTCCTTTTTGTCTAATACATGTATTCAGGCACGAAGCTCAGTGGTAGAACACACATAGGCCCTGGGGTTGCCCAAGATGACAGTAAAAGCTGCATGCACTCATAGACACGTATGCTGTTTGAGGAGGTTACACGGGCCATGCCTGAGCAATGAGTCAGTCAGCGGCATTGCCAGCAATAATATTCTGGCTTATGAGCCTTCCCCAGGGCTACACTAACTACCTGCGTTTGAGGACCTGCTAATGCTATTTATATAATTATGAGTCTGTTTATACTGCTCTTAATTCTCAGTTTTCAGCGTTGGGGCAACTTGGCACAAATGGGAATTTAGTATGTTATGACATTTCTACGAGTGTTTAAAGATGCATTGCTTGCAAACTTTCAAATCCAAAATCAACGTACTTTTAAGCGGTATAGATATTTGACTGATAGCAGTGTGATTGCAAGCATCATGGAATACACTTCTTGTGTGTGTGTCTGGACTTGTGTCTAGAGTGTTTTCCTCAACAGCTTTCTTATTTTTGAGGCAAGGTCTCTCCCTAAGAGACCACCACCCACTGGTGGGCCAGCAAATCCCAGGGACTAATTTTGGTTTCCAACAGCAGAATAAATTTTCCTATTAAATGTAGCAGATGTGGGGCTGGAGAGATGGCTCAGTAGTGCTGTTCTTCCAGAAGGACTGGCTTCAATTCTCTGTGCTCAATGACAGATCCTCTTGTGATGAGATTACAGGTTTGTGCCTTGCTGGCTTTTTTTTTTTTTTTTACATATATCTGAGGTCAGAACTTAGGTTTTCATATTTGCACACCAAGCATTTAATGACCCAGCCATCTCTACAGTCCCAAAACATAATAAAATTCATCTAGAACACAGATTCAAAAACAGATGTTTTCAAAACAGTTAACACCATGGCAGTCCTAGTTAATTGTTAATGGGCAGACTTGATAATTTTATCTATGTATGAGACATAGTCACAGGGACTGATGTGTTTTTTTTTTTTTACCTCTTAAAATTATTTATTATTTTGTGCATACCCATTTGCCACGTGCTTGTGTGGACAGTGAAGGACAACTTTTGGGAGTCAGTACTTTTTCCTTCACACATGTGGGTTCCAGGATTGAACCTGGCTGGACCCTTTCTTGTGAGCCATCTTGTGGTCCCTAGGATTTTTTTTTTTCAATTGTGGCTAGTCGTGTGTGTGTGTGTGTGTGTGTGTGTGTGTATAATGGCCCACAATTTATATTGTCTAGATTTAGACCCCCTTCCTTTCTGGACCTCTCTTAGCTCCCCTGCGTCTCAGGACTTCTTAAACCTTTTGAACTCTGCTGTGACCTCTCAGTCCTTTACAGCTTTAATCATGGCTACCATGGGAAGTGAACACTTCCCATTCTGTCATTGAAACCGCCATACCTTGTGAATTCATGGATATTCAATGAATTCTAACACGTGGAAAGATATAAATGCGTTTGTCTATGTTTCTAACAGAGCACACTCAGGACAGTAATTTTTTTTTTTGAGGCATGGTCTTCCTATATAACTCAGGCTGGCCTTAGTCCTAGAAATATAGGTATGTATTTCCAGGCCCTGCTTGTAATTTTTAGCCACAGATACAGGTTTCTCAAGACTATACTAGTTTTGGTTTCCAAGCAGAATAATTTTTTTCCATTAACTGTAGCAATTGTGGAGCTGCAGAGACAGTTCAGTTGTCAAGAGGACCTGGGCTCAATTTTCAGCACCCTCATGAGGGGTTTAGTCCTCTGTAGGTACTATATACACATGGTACACAGACATACATGCAGGCACAACACCCCCCCACACACACACACAATAAAAAAATCTGAAAAAAAGTAATTGTTCTGAGCAGAAAATAAGTTTTCTTCAGAGGAGAAACACTGAAACCAATTTCAAACTGTTTACATTAACAATGGTTTATAGAATTTTCATTTTATTTTGAATTAGGAGATGCCCTTCCATTGGCTTATGGCTTTAGAATTGTAGATGCATCTTCCATTTCATTGGCTATTGACTTGACTTTTACAATGGTGGCTAAGTTTGTTCTGGGAGCAAGTTCATTGTCATTATGTCAGCAACGTGTCATTGGAGCCTCAGCTGAATTATGAATATTACTCAATATAATGTCCTCCTGTCAACAAGTTGCAGAGATGACTATATCAAACTGGCTGTCCCAGAGGGCAGAGTTGGGTCATGGTGACTGGTATGGGATAGGGTAGAAGGAAATGTCTTTTGTTCCTGTAGGAGATGCAGGACTTCCCCTCTGTGGAAACATTCAACACCTTAAGAATCCCACATAATGGAAGGAGAGAAAGGGTTCCACAAAGCTATTCTCTACCATGGCATCCAAACCCCGAGACCCTGAGAGAGAGAGAGAGAGAGAGAAGAAGAAGAAGAAGAAGAAGAAGAAGAAGAAGAAGAAGAAGGGGATAGGATGTAGCAAAGTATTAGGAGGTTCACCTAAGCATCCACAGGGCCCTAAATTCAGCCTCTAGTGCTGCAAAACACACACACACACACACACACACACACACACCCCACACAAACACATACACAACACACACAACATACACACACACACACATACACACACACACACATACACACACACACACACACACACACACACACACGAAGAGAGATTTTGATTCTGAAGATCCATAGCTGATATTGGGACATACTGAATATTGATGAGTTCTCTGTGATGTGTGAATAGCTAATCAGGAGACAACCCATGAAAATCAATAAGGGCATTCATTACCAGGGAAAGAGATCTGAAAAAAAATCTGCTTTGAAACATTTACTGGTGCCATTTAGGTAAGGATAAGGGTGAAGTCAGTATGGCAGTGGGACTCAGGAATGTCCCTTGAGGGTAGGGAGAGTGGCAAAGATCCTTATTAGCTGAGAAGGTGTGAGCATTTTGAGGAAATAAGGTGGTTTGTTTCATCATTATAGAAGCATCAGAAATTGCAGGCAGTGATTGACAGTGAGATCACTTCAAGTGGCAGAGGTGAGAGGTAGGAGAGGAATGGTGTGTGCCCTTAAAAACCTGCTCCTAGAGCAGAATCTTCGATCAAAGAAGAGTCGTTAAAAGAAAGCTCCGCAGGAAAGACTTGATAGGGGGTTTTGTTTTCTTTTGTTGAAGCAGGTTCTCATTTTAGCCCTGGCTGACCTGGAACTCATCTTGTGGCCCACGCTGGCCATGAACTCTCTGCAGTCATCCTATCACAGCTTCCCAAGTGCCAGGAACTAAAGTGAGAGTGAGCCCCCATACCTGGTAAGATGAGAGATCTTTGAAGACTTTTTTTTGGGGGGGGGTGTTGGTCTATCTTAAGTCTATCTTCCATAGCCTGAGGAAAAATGTCTTCTCAGTTTTGCCCCTATTTATTATGGACCCCCCCTTAAGTTGGTGATGGAATCGAGCCCTTTGGAGTGATATATATATATATATATATATATATATATATATATATATAAAGTGGATATAGCTTAACCACTGAGCTATATCGCCAGTTTGGGGCCAAATTTATAATTTCCAAATGCCTGCGTTTGTTTTCTGATGTGAGAGGTACAACTGTCTTCCTCAGTCTTAGTATCCAAGCCGTTCTCTCTCTTTTTCTTCCTTTCTGAGACCTGGTTTTACACTCTGTAGAGCCAAGTCTGGCCTGGAACTGGATATGTACATCAGGCTGACCTGATATGTATGTGCAAGATCCTCTTGCTTTAACCTCTTTAGTGCGTTTCGTCATTGAAGAGTTTTCCATGTCTGCTTCCCTTCAATCCCTCATCATCAGATCTTAGCTTCTTGGCTGTGAGACCTATTGCGGTCCAAAGGCAAGGACAATAATCTTCTTCTAAGGTCTAAACTAAAGCTTCTGAGTTTATTTTTATGTGTATTAAGTTTTGAGCTAAAGAGTGTGAAAGATACATTCCTCTTACAACTGAACACGAAGAAACCATTTTTTTTCCTCTGCACACCAGCTCCTATAGTTCCTTGTTCTGGTTCCTATTAAGGCAGGCTTAGATAGGAAAGCTCACTCATAGCAAATCACTCCCTCTGGTAAATAGACACAATGCTTAAGTCGTTTGCAATCGACCATTACATTAAGACCATTTAAAATAATTTTGAATATCTTCTAGAAGTAGTAGGGCATAAATCGTCATACGTTAATATAATAATAAAAACAAGCCCTACTGTTTGAGGAAGAGTTGACTAACGCTTTCGGAATCCCGAAACCTTCACAAGACGACGCCTAGCATTATGTTGGCCGCTGACACAAACACACGCGCCATCCCGAGTCATTAAACCGTGGCGGCCCACTCCCTTTCCTGATCTCTTCAAAAATCGTCGAGGAAGCTGGGTGAGCACGGCTGAGGCACTCTGCCTCCACTGTTTACATTGTGGACCCGGACAAACTACAACTCCCAAGATGCATCGTGCTTCTAAAGCCTCCGGAGGGGAGGCTTCCGGTTTAGGCCAGCGCGGCTGCGCACGGGGTGTGGTCTTACTGGCTCGACCCGCCTCGTGCGATGCGCGTCACGGCTACGCGCGGGCGCGGAGGCGGGGAGACGCGGCGGCGGCGGTCGCGGCGGCGCGAGCACAGTCCCGACGCGGTACCGCGGTGGCGGCGGCGGCGGTGGCGGCTCCAGCGAGCGGCCCCCCTCCCTCCGCGCCCCCCTCTCCCCTCCCCGAGGCGCTGCTTCCCGAGGCGCCCGAGCCGCGCGGTGAGGCGGCGGCCAACTCGGGTGAGGGGTTGTGGCTCGAGCGCGGCTTCCCGGGCTCCGCAGATTGCCCGGGTCGGAAGGAGGTGAGGGCTGAGGGACAGGTGTCCCCGGCGCGGGCCGGGAGCGCGCGCCTGGCCGGCTCCGAGCTTGGCCGGAACTCTGACCTGCGGCCGCGCGCCTGGTGCGGGGCCCGAGCAGCGGCCGGGGGGAGGGGGGCTGGGGCCGCGCTCCGTGCAGCTGCGGTCTCGGGCGCCCGCTGTCCTGTCCCCGCCGCGGGGCTGAGAGTGCGAAGCCCCTCGCTCCGACTCTATTCGATTTCGGGGCCGGTACCCCCGTGATGGCCCGAGACTGGAATCCTCCCACCCCGACTTTTAGTTGGTGTCTTCTGCCACTTCTAGGGATTTCTCTGGCAGGCTTGCTTCGGATGGGTTGTGCTCAGCGCGACTTTTCCAGCCACTGGGATGGGAAGGTTGCCCTCACCTTTCCTTAGGTGGCGCTTCAGGCAGTCACTGCGGGATAGTTCTTGGGCCCAGTTCGGAGAGCCTTTGGGTTTTTAATCTGCCAGTGGTTAGCTTGTTAGGGAATTGCTGGTAACGGCTATAAAATAAGTTTTGAGGGGTCCGAGGGAGCATTGGACCAGACAGCCGGAGCGTCTCTTCTTTTGGCTCTTTTGGACCTTGATTTAAACATTTGCTTCTGGAGTTTGAAAACTCCACGAGAGCGTTGAGCAATGCATTTTTGATAGATTACACGACCACCTGGGATTTGGTAGGTACAGTGCTTCTTGGTCGTTTTAGTATTTTAGTGGGATGGTCTTTTAGTTGCATTTATTTTTTACTCTGGATATCTCTTTTAAAAAAAAAAAAACTTTAAAAAATTAGAATATGCAGTTTATTGTGGTGTGTGTGAGACTCATGTGTTTATGACACACGAGTGGAGATTAGAGAACATTGATAAGAGTTGGTCGTCATCTTCATTTAAGTGGTCCCTAGAATCGAATCTAACTCAGGCAGCCAGGCCTTAAAAATTTGCAAGGCAAGCATACTCTCTTAGCCATCTCACTTGACTGCCTTTAATTCTTGTTTTACTGTGCTTACTATAGTTTCCTAAAGCAGAATACCTACCCACACTCCCCAAGGAACAAGTTAAAAATACTGCAGTCTTTTATGATATTTAACATTATTTGTTCATAAAACACTTCCCAGCTAAATGTATTTGTTTTTTGTTTGTTTGCGGGTGTGCAGGTTCTCACTCTGTAGCCCAAACGTTTATCTGCCTCAGACCTAACAAGAATCCTCTACCATGTTGTGGAGACACGCTGTATCTTTGTAGTTCAGGCAAGCTTTAATTTTTAGGTCTTACCTATGAGTCCAGAATCCTGGTATTATGGACAAATGCTCTACTCAAAGCCCACCCTCCCCCAAACATGGCCTCATTATGGCTGGCCGTCCTGGAACTTACTCTGTAGACGAGGCTGGCCTTGAGCTCAAAAATCCACCAGCTTCTGCCTCCCAAGTGCTGGGATTAAGGGTGTGTACCATCAGTACAACTCAAAAAATAAAGCTCAAAGCCTTAAACACACACACACACACACACACACACACACACAAAATCTTTCAAGTAGCATACACATCAACATTAATATGAACCACCTACATAAAAATTATCACCAAGAGTCTACAAGGATAATCACAAAATAACCTCTTAAGTGATCATTCCAAGTATTTTTTACTTTCTTTTATACTTCCTGACTCATTTTAATTCTGTACACTGAACATACTTCCCACTCACAACACTTCTGAGACAGGGTCTCAAATTAGAGCCCATGCTGGCCTTAAACTCACAGGCCTGCCTTGGCCTCCCGAGTACTGGGATCACAGGAACATACAGCCACAGCCAGCAGCAGACACCCACCACACACTGACTTTCTTTCTCTAGGGGGAATTATGTTTGTCAGTTCTAAAGTTTCAAGTGTCTTCTTACCACAGGCCACTCTAAGATCTTGTCACACATCCTGCTCATTTGTACACTGCTTGTAGAATAGAATTCTTCATTCTTTGAAATTTGTCACAGTGCTGGTTGTAAATGAACTATAAACTAAAATTATTTTAGCAGCAGGGACTTCCACCTGTAGGCTTTAGCAGGTTGGTGGTAAATTATGAAAATTTTCAAGAAATTCAAATTAAATATGAAAGATACCTTCCCAGTCTGTCCGTAACTGGCTACCCATCAGTTTATGTTTCAAGCTTTGGGCTACTTAGCAGATTTTATCTTCTGTGGATGAGAGTAAGATTTCTGGAGCTTAAAGAACGTGTTTTTCCATCCTTGTGTTCATTGTTCAAACTTAAAAACAAATGAAAAATTTTCCCCATGAATAATATCATTATGTAGTGAACTCAGTATAAGTCATGTTTTGTTTAAAAAAACTTTTATTTCCTTTATTCAGAGGTTGACAGACTTCACAGTAAACAGGTCAAGTTCTACCTGCTGTCTGTGTAAAGTTTAACTGGAATATAGTCACATGCAGTTGTTTAGGTTATTATCTGTGATTTGCTGTTAGGGTACAAAGTTGAGTTGTTACATAGTTGTCTTAGAGAATCATGGACTGTAAAGCCTAAAAAATTTATTATTTATTATCCTCAATAGAGAAAGACAAAAGTCAGAATTTTATCACTTAAGAGGTTATTAAGAGGTGGCTCATATTAATGTTTATCACTTAAGAGGTTATTAAGAGGTGGCTCATATTAATGTTGATTTGTATGCTACTTGAAAGATTGTGTGTGTGTATCTGTTTCTGTGTATCTTTGAGTGTTTGTGCATGTGTGAGTACAAGTGTCCATGGAGTCCAGGAGAGGGCGTTCTGGGAGCTGAACTTGGGTCTTTGAGACATCTTTCTAACCCTATTCTGCTGGCTTTCAACGCTCCTGGATCCCAGGGATTGAACTCATACGGTCAGGGCCTTTATTCTCTGAGCCATCTCACTAGCCCAGGTTTTTTTTTTCCTTTCCCTTTTCCTCTTTTTAAATGAAGGCCACAGATATTGCTAGAAGTAACGTGTTGAGCTGAATTAACTTAGTATAAGCATGAGGACCCGAGTGGATCCCCAGAACCCATGGAAAAGCCTGGGTACAAGTGGGCTTGTAGCTCTGATATTGTAGGGTAATATTGCTGGGGCTGCCGGCAGCTAGCCTGCCTAGGCTTGAGAGACTGTATCAGGAATAAGGTGAAGAGAGGTCAGAACACCTAACATCCTCCCTCCATGGTGTGCATGTGCACCCTTCATGGTGCAGGCCCATGTGCATCGTGTATTCTTCCCGTGCTCTTACAAATGGGGTATGTGGGCATACAGGATTATTCTTTGTTTCTAATTCAGTCTATTTCCCTTTGGGCTTTCTTGGATGGTTTTTTTTTTTTTTTTTTTTTTTTTTTTTGCCTTGTTTTTCTGAACGTTATTACTGCTTTGATTGTCTTTGTCTTTGGGTGTGTGTGGCTTTGTGGAGATCTCATGCTGCACCTTCCTGAAACAGTCCTTGGAAACCTACTTGAAACCCTCTCACCCTAGCAACCGTCCCTCCAGTGGCTTCCCTGTCATCAGCATTCTCAGTCTTTAGCTTGCAATCAGTCTTAGCACTTATCTATCCATATCTGCATGTTTTGATTTTATGTATTCTTCTGTGGGCTTACTTGAAATGTCTAAAGCAAACATTTGAAGATTTAGAAGGGTATCAAAATAATAGCATGCATTATCACTTTGGGGGGTGTGTGGTGGGGGGAGGGAGGAAGACATGAAGGTATATGTGTGCTGCTGTCGCTGTCACCTTTTAAACCTTGTTTTATGTTAGGCTAAGTCTTGAGCAAGTCTTTCAGACTTGGCTGGAAAGACATTGTGCTGCTAAGTTGTATGGGGTATACATAATTGTTTAGGGAGCATGCATGCTATGTTACACATTTGCTAAGCAGAAGACAATTTTGGGGTCAATTCTCTTCTATTTTTATGTGGGTTCCAGGAATCAGACTCAAGTCATCAGGCTTGTTCAAGTAAGTAAGTAAGTGCCTTTACCTGCTGAGCTGGCTCTGAGCTCACTTGGCTGACCCTGTTATCTTTTTTTTTTTTTTTTTTTTTTTTAATGTAACATTGATTACTACTGTTAGGACTGCCCCCAACCACTCTTTTCCCCCCCCCCCTCTGAGACAAGAGTCTGGCCATATAGCCCAAGATGGCCTTTGAACTCTTAATCATTTTCCCTGGCCCTTCTGAATGCTTTGATCATAGGTGTGTGGGGCTGTGTCTAGGTGACAGAATTCTTGTCTATAACATGGTTGGTCACGGTCATAAACAGTGACTGATTATTACTAGGTTATGGAATGTTTATGAAGCAAACAGAGGTTTGTTACTTTATGTTTGCAGAGGCCTTTTTATCCTGAGACATAGAAGTTAGAAAGTTTATGAATATCCCACCTCTCTGGTGATGAGTTCCCTTATCTTCCTTTTAAACTTCTTTCAAGCTGTGGTGGGACTGTGGTGCTACAGTCCCAGCTCGTGGGAGGTGGAAGCCAAAGGATTAGGAATTTAAAGTCATCTTCTGGCTCCATATGATGATCAAGGCCAGACTGGGACTCATTGAGACCCTGTCTCAAAAACCAAAAATGGGGTGGGGGCATGCTGCTATAGATTCAGCTCAGTAAAGTGCTTTCCATGCAAGCCTAGTGACCTAAGTCTAATCTTCAGAACCCATGTATGGTAAACTAAGACAGATGGATCACTGGGGCTTACTGGCCAGCCATTCGAGCATAGTTGTCAAGTACAGGAAGAAACCCTGTTTCCAAAACCAAGATGGAAAGCTTCTAAAGAATGATTAGGGGGCTGGAGAAATGGCTCAGTGTTTTAAGAGCACTGACTGCTCTTTTAGAGGTCATGAGTTCAAATCCCATGGCTCACAACTATCTGTAATGAGAAACAAATAATAAAAAACCTGGGGGCTGGAGTGAGCAGGGCCAGAGCAAGAGGGAGAAGGGAGGGGGATTTAAAAAAAAAGAAGAAGAAGAAGAAGAAGAAGAAGAAGAAGAAGAAGAAGAAGAAGAAGAAGAAGAAGAAGAAGGACACCTGAGATTGTCACTTGAGGTTGACCTCTGGCATATAACACACCACCCGAAGCCCCACCCCTACTCCATGCATGCATATATGCATGCTTGTACTCACCTACCTATGTATACACATACATGCAAATAAGTGAATACTCATGTTCTTGGTTCAAGGGGATGGAAGGAGGAGAAACACCACTTATACAAGTTGGTCTTTGATTTCCACATGTACACCATGGCACACATACACATGAACACTCTCAAAGTATATCCCTACAAGACAGTACATCTTCGTTCTGCAGAGATCTGCTCAAAAGGATGGGCTAATACCAAGTGATTTTTATTATGTTTAATAATAACAGGAAAAACACTAATAACAGGAATCTTTACTCAAATGATTTTTCTCCTGGGCCTTGCCCATGGGAGCTTTGTCATAGATTTTTAATCCAAGGCAAAGTCATCTCAGGAAGATCACCTGCTAGTTATTAGCTTGTCCCTTAATGGCTCCTTGGAGAACAGTGGAGAACTTGGCCTAGTGTGTGTGTGGCCCTAGGTTCAATTACCAGCACTATCAAAAACAATTAGAATAATTCCATTTTTCCCCGTAATATTATAGCAGTATTAGGGCCAGTGAGATGGCTCTTCAGATGAAGTCATTTGCTGCCAAGCCTGATGACCTGAATTTGAGCCCCCAAACTAACATGGTTGGAAGGAGAGAACCAACTCCTACAAGTTGTCCACATTTACTCTTACAAATAAATAATAAAAAGTTAAAACCCCAAAACTGCATTGAACATTCTCATCAAGACTTCCTGATCCTGTGTTTAAGATCTTTGGCAGGTTGTTAGTGGTATGTGTGTGTTGCTGAGTGAGTACAGGGCTTCATGCATGCTAGACAAGCACTCTGCAAATGTTTTCCTTCCTGAGGTAGGGACTTGCTACCTCAGGGTATTTCTGGTTGGCTTTTAACTTCATATGTAATCCAGGTTGACTTTAAACCTCAATCCCAGTTCCCTCACAAGAGTGCTGAGATTATAGAAATGTGTTTAGCCCTGCAAGTGTTAACATTGTATATTGGGAATTGTTAGGGGTTGTGGTGTCAATTTAAGGTTTAAAATAGAAAACATAAGTAAGCACTCGGTTGGATTGTAGGCAGATAGACAGAATGTATGAAACTACAACTTTTGTGTATATGTATACTTACTGAGTTAGAAATTAGGTCCTTGGGATTGGGTATTTAAGTCACTTGCTAGAATATAGAAAATACTTGAACCAGGTTTGTCAGTTCACGTACTTAATCCCAGCACATTTAATCCAGGCAGAGGCAGGTAGAAATCTGAGTTAGTCCAGCCTGAGCTGTAGAGAAAGTTCTAGGACAGCTAGGGCTACACAGAGAAATCCTGGCTCGAATAACAAGCAAGAAAAAAGAAAATACTTAGCAATTTAGTTAAAAAGCCAGGTATGTAAGTTGTTAGGGCTGCCAATGAAATAACCACAGACTGGATGGTTCAAACAACAAATTTGTTTACTGAGTTCTCAAGTCCAGAATTCCAACAGACAGGCTATGCCTCTCGTTATCCTGGGCATGCATCCCTGGTGTCTTTCTCTTATAAAGACAGTGCATTAGAGCCAGGCATCCTCATCCCTACCCCCACCCCATTTCCCCTGAGACAGATTTTAGCTGTATAACCCAGGCTGGCTTAGAACTGCCTCCGGAATACTGGAATTACGGGCCTGTCTACCACATCCAGCCTAGGGACCCTACTCTTAGGGTCTTACTTCATTTAGTTTTACGTACCACTTTAAAGGCCTTTTGTTTTTGTCTAAATATAGTCATAGAGGCTAGAGAGGTGGCAAAGATGATATTTTAAAAAGTTTTATTTGTATGTGTGTTTGCTTTTATGTCTGTCTGTCTGTCTACCACATGTGCACTTGAATTAATGAGTGGTTGTGAGTTGCTATATGGGTGCTGATAATAGAACCTTGGTTCTCTAGAACAACCAGTGTTCTTAATCTCTGAGTCATCTCTCCAGCCCCAACAGATAAAATTTGTTTGCAGAGGTTTGTAGGAATGAAATTAAAAAAAAATTCTTATAGAAATTATAATAAAGTTTTTTTTAAAAAAAAAAAAAAACAAGGAATAAAATTTGGAGGGGTTTTGGCAGAGGAATGACATGATTTTTTTTTTTCTTTTTCCCCAGACAAAATCATGCAATGAAACCCAAGCTGGCCTTAGACTCATTATATAGCCCAGGCTTTCCTCACTCTTGTGGCAGTCCTCCTGCCTCAGTCTCCTAGAGTAAAGGAATTACAGATGATACCTGTCTGAGGGTTTTTGTTTCAATGGGCACTTTGTTGAATAAAAAAAAGAGTCTGGCCAGATGTGGTGCTCATGCAGGTGATTGTGTCATTTGGGATGCAGATTTAGATACAGGAGAGATACCAGGAGTTTGAGGCCAGCCCAGGTGAGAGACCAGCCCGGGTGAGATCTTGTCTGAAAAGAACAAAACAAAATGGGGCTTTAGGTATGGAAGTAGAAGAGGGAGACTGGTTAGAGAATCCTTTAGGTAATGGATACTTTGACAGTGGCGGGGAAGAGGAGAAGAAATGTACCACTGTACACTCTGATGAGGGAGACCTGTAGAGTTAGGGTTAGGTGGTTGCTGCAGCAGCACGGTACAGGATATGTTTAGGAAGGTAAAACTCTTCAGTCATTGTAACGTCTGTGAACGAGTTCTGGATTGGGTTAGTTGAGGTGGGAAGGCTTACCCTAAGTGTTGGTGGTCCCACTTGACTGGTGGGTTCTTGGACTCACTAAGGAGGAGGAAGTGAACCACGTATGGCTGTTTGCCATGTGTCTGACTCCTAACTTTGAATGCAGTGTGACCAGCTGCCTCAGGCCGTAGTGCTGTGACTTCTTCACCTTGATGGACTGTCTCTCCTTCCACTGTGGGCCAGAGCAAGCACTTCCTTCCTTAAGTTGTTTTTGTCACATATGCTGTCACAGTCCTGGGAAAAGAACTAACAGATGAGTACATGCTTGGTACAGGAAAGGTGGGACAAGTAAATAATGCCATCACTGGGTCAGAAGGCTCAGCCAGGGAAGAACCTGTACAGAGGCTACAGTTTACCAGGAACCAGGTTCGTTAGAGTGGCTTATGAATATGTTACTAAGTGAATTTCTGTAGAATTGTTTTCTTTTTTTTTGTTTTCAAGATACATTCCTTTCCCCCCTAGACAGAGTCTCATGTATACTTGTTAAATAGCTGAGGATGACCTAGGATTTCTGGTCCTCCTGTTTTTACCTCTGTGTTTTTCTCTACCTATGGGGGGATATAAGGAAGAGGGTGAAATTTACAAAAGAGAAATGGGTGAGAGTAACTTTTTTCAGGATTATCAAGATTTTTCTTTTTTTTTTTAATCTGGTTGGCTGTTTCTTTATTGAGATGTGACTCATGTGTGGTCATAGCCTAAATTCACTATTATAGCCCTGTCTGGCCTCAAACTGATGAGTTTCAGCCTCAACCTCCCCAATTCTGAGATTACTGGTGTGAACTGTCACATCCAATCTAATTTTTTTAATTTTAAAAGTAACATCTATTAGTCATATGGGTTTTGCTGTGACATTTTCACTTATATCCATAATGCATTTTGGTCAGTTTACCTCATAGTCTTGTTCCCTTCGCCCTTCCATTAATCCTCTCCTTAACTAGGTCTCTTATACTTAGATGTCACTTTTTAGGGGTGGTATGAACTAGTGAGTTTCATTAGGGATTTTTACAGGAGCGTGGATGAGCGTTTGCTTACCAGTGGTTATTATCAATGAAGAAAATGTTGCTCCCCACCCTTTTATTTATTTATTTATTTATTTATTTATTTATTTTAGAGATGGGCAGTGAAGTTCATCCACCTGCTTAACTTTGTCTCCCAAGTCCTGGAAAGGACTATGCTACCACATCTGACTGAAGATTTATTTATTTGTTTGTTTGTTTGTTTATTTGGTTTTTTTTTTTTTTCGAGACAGGGTTTCTCTGTGTAGCCGTGGCTGTCCTGGAACTCACTCTGTAGACCGGGCTGGCCTCGAACTCAGAAATCTGCCTGCCTCTGCCTCCCAAGTGCCGGGATTACAGGCGTGCGCCACTACTGCCCGGCTGAAGATTTATTTTTAAGTGTTACATATATGTTATGTGTCTGTGATTTTATGCACATGTAAGTGGGGATACCACCACTCCCTGCCTTGACACCAAATTTTTGATGACAAATACAAACAAATAACAAAAACAAAAAAACCCAAACCACAGAATCAGGGAAATAGGGCTTATTCAAAGGAACCAAATAAATCCTCAGAAACTGTCCATAAGGAGGCACTGAACCAGACATAGGCACAGCTTAAATATCTTAAATTTTATTGGGGTGCTAAATGAAAACCACAGAGAAGTAACTAACAGACATGGTATATGAACAAAGAAATGGAAGTAATACAAGGAATAGAACAAATTCTGAAATTGAACAGTATGATAATTGAATTAAGGAGGCCCTTATTAATGTGTTACTTTCCTTTCCTTGTAGCTGTGACAAGATACCAGACAAATTATGTAAAAAGGATAGGTTTATTTTGGCTTACAGTTATAGTGGTTCTCAACCTGTAGGCTGAGACCCTTTTGGCAAACCTCTGTCTCCAAAAATATTTACATTATGATTTATAACAGTAGTAAAATTATAGTTACAAAGTAACTATAGTTTCAAAGTAACAACAAAAATAATTTTATGGTTAGGGGTCATCATTGTAGTGTGTAGGTTTTGCTAACCCATAAGCTCTGGACAGACTGTGCTACCAAACCTACCCGGATTCCCTTGGATACACACACACACACACACACACGCACGCACGCACGCACGCACGCACGCGCACACACACACACACTCATACTCATGCATGCACCCCAGTTAATCTTAAAATGCCTTTGCTAACTGAACTACTGGGCACTCCTAAACTTCCCCTGCCACCCCAGGCATAATCAGATAGGGTGGCCATTGGCCACTTCAACCGAAAACTCACACAAAAAGCTGGTCACCTTTTCTCTCTCTCAAGCATGGTGAAATTCCTCCTCCCTCCCCTGTGTCTGCTAGTTTGCCTGTGGGGACCTGGAAATCCCACCTATTCCACCAGCTCATTGGCCCCTAGCCTTTATTGATGGGTCAAGAACCAGCTGGGGAACGGGACCTTAGCATCAGAACCACCCCCTACACATCACAACATGAGGTACTGTTTTAAAGGGTCTCGGCATTAGGAAGGTTGAGAACCACTGGTAAGAGGAAACACCGTCCATTTGTGGTAGGGAAGGTATGGCACAATCACTCTCTGCCAGTGGTTATCAGGAACATGCTCTTGGCTGCTGCTTCATCGATGGATCAGGAAGTAGAGGTCAGATGGAAACCAAGTTGGGCTATAACTTTCAAAGGTCCTACTTCTACCAAGCAGCCCTCATCTCTTGAAGTTTGAAAAAGACACATGAAAAGTGAACAGTGCCTAAAGAACTTGTGGGATACTATTAAACAATCTAATCAGTACAGCTTGTGAGTTTCAAAAGGAGAAAAGAAGGACAAAGAGATTATTTTAAATAACAATGATAGGATTTTCTAATTTGGCCTGAGAGTTGAGTCTGTAAAATTGCCAAGTTTAATTAGTTGGAAGTAACATAAACTCAAGGAGATGCACCCTGAGACACTTACCCAAATCCTTGAAAACCAGGACAGCTTGGAAGTAGCAAGAGAAGAGTACCTGGCAAGGATTCTGCTAAGTGCAGATTTCTTTCTTTTTAAAAGTTATTTATTTATTTTTTTTAAAAGATTTATTTATTTATTATATGTAAGTACACTGTAGTTGTCTTTAGACACCCCAGAAGAGGGCATCAGATCCCATTACAGATGGTTGTGAGCTACCATGTGGTTGCTGGGATTTGAACTCAGGACCTTTGGAAGAGCAATCAGTGCTCTTAACCGCTGAGCCAGCCCAAGTTATTTATTTTTATTTTTTAAATGTGCATTGGTGTTTTGTCTGCCTTGTGAGGGTGTTGGATCCCCTGGAACTGTAGTTAACAGACAGTTATGAGCTGCTACGTGGGTTCTGGGAATTGAACTTGGGTCTACTGTATCTATCAAAAGTTAAAAAGAAAAAAGAAGAGGCATTTTTTGAGAAACAAAAGCTGAGAAAGTTCATTACCATGAGATCTGCCCTATAAGAAATGCCAAAGGAGCTAGGCTGTGGTGGTACACACCTTTAATCACAGCACTGAGGAGGCAGAGGCAGGTGGATCTCTGAGGCCAGCTTGTACAGAATGAGTTCCCTATAGCCAGGGCTACACAGAGAAACCCTGGCTTGAAAAACCAGATGTGGGTCTCCTTGCCCTTGTGGGTTGTCAGCCAGCCATATATTGCCCTTGAAGGCATTGGAAACAGAGACAAAGATCTGGGGTGGGGGTGTTCAGAAGCCCTGTGAGTAAGTAGGGTGAATAACCACACCAGGACCAGCTAGCAGGAGGCAGATCAACTTTACTTGGGGTGACTGAAGGCTTAAAAGTTTTGGAGGACTGAGGTTAGGAACATCCAGGATGGGCAAAGATCTTTGGCTGAGGGCTCAGGGCACCAGAAGGCCTTCTTAGCATTTGAGAACATTTCAGGGAATCTCAGCTGGCTCAACAGGTTCTAATCAGGAAAAAGGAAATTGATCCTGTAATTGAGACTACATGACATTTTGTAGGTAGAGGCATAAGTGGGCACTTAGGATTCCCCAGACAAGGTCAGAGAAGGAGAAGCCCCACTAATGAAGGGAGTCTTCCACATTGCCCCAAGTCCAGAGGCTATCCTGTCATGGTGGACTTCAACCTTCATTTGCAGTTTTCCCACAATCAAAACCAAACCAAACAAAAATGCCAAAGGAGAGCCCTTTATGTGGAAGCGAGCTATTGGCTGGTAACTTGGAGCCAACTAAAGAAAATGGTTTGTGTTAAATGCAGAAGCATTATGCTAACAATGTGTCTGAATGTTTTAACAAATAACTTTGTAAAAAGGAACCAAAGAAAAACTGAAAAACAATAAGATTGAGGAAATCACTAGAGTTTATTAACATGTAACAGTTGCTTTATATAATTCATCTGTTTTTATAGGATTACAAAGTGAAGAAGTGAAATAATTATATACATTAATGCTACACAGGGTCATAGCATACACTTACATAGCATATTTGTTTTTTATTTAGACAGGTTTTGTAGCTCAAGCTGTGTAGCTGAGGATATATCTGAATTTCTGATCCTGCTTCTGCCTTCCAAGTGCTGGGATTATAGTCACTGCACCCAGTTTATGTGGTGATAAGAGATGGAGCCCAGGACTTGGTATATGTTAGGCAAGTGCTCTACCAACTGAGTTGTTTCTGGATGTTCCTATCCTCAGAGAGAGAATTTGTGACTTCAGCGATCGAAAGTAGTGAGTGAGGTGGGCAGCTTTGTAGCAGTGTGTTTATAATGCATTTGAAGTTAAATTCTTGTCTTAATCGGTTTTGTGTTACTATGACAAAGTACTTTAGATTGGATAAAGAAAAGAATTTTATTTTCTTATAGTTCTCATAGCAAAGAAGTCCAAGATTAAGGTCCTGGCAGCTTTGGTCTGTGGTGAGGGCTGCTTCTGGTTCCAAGACAGGCTTTGGTTTGGTTTGGTTTGGTTTTTGTTTTTGTTTGCCATGTCCTTTGGAGAGATGCATTCTTATACCTGATGTGGGCTAAACTATTAATGTTGTGTATTGGTCTTAGAGTTTCTGTGAAGAGACACCATGACCATGGCAACTCTTACAAAACATTTAATTGTGGCTGGCTTACAGTTCAGAGGCTTAATCCATTGTCATCACGGCAGAAAGCATGGCGGCAGGCAGGCAGGCAGACTTGGTGCTGGAGAGGAGCTGAGGGGAGAGTTCTGTATCTGGATCGGCAGACTGCAGGAAGAAGCAGTGAGCCAGCCACCAGGCCTGGCTTGGGCTTCTGAGACCTCAAAGCCCATGCCAGTGACACTTCCTCCAGCAAGGCCAACCTCCTAGTAGTGCCACTCCCTAAGGTCCTATGGAGAATTTTTATTCACATTACCACAATATTCCTTGCAGGGTTTTTTGTTTTTTTAAACTAGGACATAGATGATATATTGTGGCTGGTTTGGTTAATTCTTACACCTTCCTTCCAGGGTTCTTCAGTAGTTGTTTATTTGCTTAGTGAATGACAGGCTTGTTTTAGTGAAGTCTATTATCTCTGCTATGTCATGCACCACTTACTTGGTCCTGGAAACCTGATTGGGAGAGCTCGGGAATGAAGCAAGGACAGATACACAGATGTGTACAGAAAAGCTTGCTTTGATGCCACAATACATTCCTTTATTTACAGTATGAGAACATGGCTAGCATGTAGGAGGCCTTTGTAGGGGTAGTCTTAGGTTGCTGCCAGTTGGGAGGAGGAAGCTGCCTGAAGCTGGTGTTGCTAGATCAGGAGGCTTTGCCAGTTCCTGCAGGTCTGAGGCATTGGGGGTTCTTGTAAACACACCATTCACTCAAAGCTTCCCATACTCCCCACAAGCCTCTGATAGGATTCCTTAGGGAGCTACAGTTTGGGATGTGCCTTCAGTTGCCCTGGGAACAATAGTCTTGCTTTTGTGTGGGGCTTTTTTTTCCTGGACCATACTATGCTGCTCAACTGCTAATTGCTGCGCAATTGCTCTGTTGATTCCTACTAACACCCTAGCTTAAATTGTAATTTGTTACACAGAATAATCAAAATGCTGTTGGGTTTTTTTTTTTTTTTTTTTTTTTTTTTTTTTTTAAGGAATCACTTTTGAGTTCAGTGTTTAATTTTTGTTCTGATGCTACTATCTATGTGATTGCATTCTGCAAATTTAAGTGAAGTTGTCCTGTATTTTGATTCTGCCCCCAAAGGTGGTTCTCTTTTGTTGGGGTAGAGGGTTGAAGATTGAACTAGGGACTCACCCATGCTTAGGTGAGTATTCTATCACTGAGATATATCCCTGGTACTCGATGTTCTTTTTAGGCTTGAGCCTAAAAAGTGTTTCTTTGTTTTTCTGGACGAAATCTTCCCAGTCAAACATGATAATGCACACCTTTAATCCAACAACATCTGAGTCAGGGACAGGTAAATTCAAGGTCACCCTGGTATGCAAAGTGAGTTCTAAGGTAGTCAGACCCACACAGAGAAAACCCTATCTTGACCAAGACAAAAAAAAAAAAAAAAAAAAAAGACAAAGCAAAACAAAACAAACCAAACAAACCCCCCAAAACCCCCAAATAAAAAAAAGAAAAAAAAAAACACCTCTCCATGCCCTATGGGATGGTATGTAGTCTGCATCACTTCCTTCTGGTATAGAACCACTGCTTCCTTAGCTGACTCTTTTTTTCTTTTTCTTTTTTAATTTTGTAATTATATTTATGTACAGAAAACTTAGGGTACATTTAGCCCAGTTTAGTGGCAAGTTCTTAGCCTTTGACTCTTCCAGCTTAGCAATGCGAGCCACAGACTTAGGACCCAGGACGTTGCCTCCCCAGTGGTGGCGGATCTCGTCATATCTGTCATTATAATGGGTCCTAATAGCTTCCACCAGGCTAGCCAGAGCACCTTGTCTTCCGAGTTAACCTGTGTGAGGGCAACAGTGGTGCGTGTCCTCCTGGGGACCAGGCGCCCCAGCCTGCATTCCCTTGACGATGCAGTAGGACACCCCCATCTTTCGACACAGGGCAGACAGGAAAACCACCAGCTCAATGGGGTCTGCATCATGAGCAGTCACCACCAGCTGAGCCTTGTTCTCCACCAAGGTGGTGACTGTTGACTCCTGCTCTGAGGACAGGTGGTCTCTTAGTTGGGACGTCCCCTTTGCCAGTGGCTTTCTTCTCAGCATGGGCCAGTAGCCTCTACTTCTTCTCCTGCTTTGTTTCTGGCCTGTACTTGTGGGCAAGCTTAAGCTGCTGAGTAGCTGTTTGTCTGTCTAGGGCCTGGGTGAGCTGGTTAATGGCAGGAAGTACTTTGAGCTGCTTATAGAGGATGGCCTTTTGCCGCTGCAGCCTGATGGAGCGGGGCCATTTGACAAAGCGTGTTAGGTCTCTTTTGGGCTGGATGTCGCCCAACGCCGAAGTTCTTGAGTCTTTTCTCAAACAAAGGGTTGACCACCTTCTTGGCCTCCTGTTTCTTGACGACGGCAGGGGCCGGGGCCACCTTCCCCTTGGCCTTCTTTCCTTTGGGCATCTTGATCGGCTGGTGGAGAGGGAGGGGACTGCTTTTTCTAAAATAGTATTTAGTGCCTAAAATGGGGAGGGAGGACTTGCAGCAAATGGGAGCAGAGCTGATAGAGGCGTTTGATTATGAAGTATGCTTGACAGCTGCAACAGGGCTAGGGGACAAGAGGTATTGATGAGTGCTGATGTCCTGCTCTGGGGAAGAAAACTTACTTTCTGAGTGTTGGAGTCAGGGGATATATGTGTGTGTGTGTGTGTGTGTGTGTGTGTATGTGTATGTATATGTATATATATGTAATATATAATCATATACATACACATACACACACAACACGTATACACACACATACTAAAGTCAAGGGATATATATATACACACACATACATACATACATACACATATGTATATACACATACACAGGACAGGGTGTTGGAGGAAAATATATATATGGATGTGTCTGTGTGTGTCTCTCTGTGTGTGTAAATCTCAAAATTCAAATAGCACTCACCTTTAAAAAATATTCATATTACTTTATATGTAAGCAGGTTTTTCTGTGTAGAGTCTCTACATGTGAGTGCAGGTATCTTCAGAGGCCTGAGGTGCTGTACCCCTTGCTTCGCAAAGCTGGAATCACAAAGGGTTGATTGTGAGCTGCTGGACATGGAACTGATAACCAAATCTGAGATGTTTGTAAGACCAGTGCTGCTAACCTGAACTGTTCTCCAGCCTCCTTTCTACCTAATATGGTTTTTCTCCCATTTTTCTTTCTCTTCTGTGATATTGATATATACATGTTATGTATGCTCCAATCACATTATGAATTTTTGAATTTATAATGGTTTATTTCATTATCATAGGTTTATTTTTTTTTAATATTTAGTTTTGTTTCATATATATGTATATTTTGCTTACAAGTATGTCTGTACACCACATATGTACCTGGTGTCTGTGGAGGCCAGAAGAAGGCACCAGAAGTCCTGGATCTGTAGATGCGAGGAACCAAACCTGGGTCCCCTGCTAGAACAACCAGTCTCTTAACCACTAAGCCATCTCTCTAGTCCAGAATAGTGTAGATTTTATTAGTAAATGTAATAATCTGAAAATTTGTCTTTCTGCTTACAGTTTTCTATATCCCTTATTTCCCCATCACTTAAGTATTTAATCTCTAGGATAGAATTGAGTTGATAAAAGCAATCCTTCATTTCTGTTACTTGATTTGTTTGCTTTTGGTTTCAAGGTCTTATGGGCTAGTAGGAATTCATTTTCAAGTAGGTAGACTGCAATAGGCTAACTGTAGTAAATGACCCTTTAGAACCTTCTAAGATTAGGGTATCTTAGGGTATTTTGTTAAGTTCTTGGTGACCTGAAGGTTTACCTAAATTATTTTTCTTGCTTTCTCTTTTAGACACCCCACCCCAACTGGCCTTGAACTCAGAGATGTCAGCCTGTGGTGGTGGCATATGCCTTTAGTCCTAATACTTGGGAGCCACAGGCAGGCAGATTTCTGAGTTGGAGGTCAGCCTTGACTACCTAAAGAGTTCCAGACTAGCTAGGACTACACAGAGAAATCTTTGTCTTGAAAAACAGCAACAACAACAAATCCCAAACCAACCAACCAAAAAGGAGTGTGCCACCATGTCCTGGTGCTTTGCCTGCCTGTCTCTGTCTCTGTCTCTCTCTCTCCCCCCTTCCTCTCTCTCCTTCCTCTCTCCTCTCTCCTTTTCCTGAGATTTTACTTTGTGTGTATAGGTATTTTGCCTGTATGTGTGTCTGTACCCTGTGTATGCACTGCTTGAGGAGACTGGAAAAGGGCTTTCTATTTCCTTGTGAATGGTTGTGAGTTACCATGTGGGTCCTGGGAATCAAACCCAGGTCCTCTACAAGAGCAGTCAGTGTTCTTAAAATACTGAACTGTTTCTCCAACCCTTACTTTTTTCTTTGTTTTGTTTTGTTTTGTTTCTCAAGACAGAGTTTCTCTGTATAGCCCTGGCTGTCCTAGAACTTGCTCTGTAGACCAAGCTGGTCTTGAACTCAGATTCACCTGCCTCTGCCTCCTGAGTGCTGAGATTAAAGGTGTGCACCATCATGCCTGGTGCTGGCTCCCTGATTTCCCCCCTCTGCCTCTCCCCTTCCCCCCCCCATCCTTCCCGCTCCCCTCCCCTTCCCTTTTCCCTCCCTCCCTCCCCCTCCCTCCCTCCCTCCCCCCCCTCTCTCATTTTAAATCACTTTATTGTAAAGAACTTACAAATAAAAAACACTCAAATAAGTTCCTGTCTAGACCCAAAGTCTACATTTAGTTTACCCTCAGAACAGTTAGGATCGTCCTTGTGAAGTCATGGAGCTTTGCTTTGAATGTTAAAATTTCAGTGTACATTTTTATTCACTGAACTCTATTACAGCTTTCCACTCCACAAATCCCCAACCCAGTTAAAACTAGACAAGTATTTAGCCTTGTATCCTCTTTGACTACTCATTGCCTTTCCCTGTGTTTGTCTTTTCTTACCTAGTGTTACCCGTTCTCTCTCTATATATGTTGTACTCTACCTACACTTAGGCTTAGGCAGCAGCATCCTTGGTCCATGGGTCCTTGCCTGTAGTATAGGTTCCTACTTTGAGTTCCTGCTGAACTTCCATTAAAGATGAACTATGACCTGGAAGTGTAAAGTTAATGAATAAGTCATTTCCTTTCCCAAGTTGCTTTTGATCAGTGGTGTTTATCGTAGCACTAGAACACTGCCAAGCCTGACAACTTGAGTTTCATCCCAAGAACCCATATGGTAGGAGAGAACCAATTCTTGCATCTTTTACGACTCTCTTTCCCCCATAGGTAAGTAAATGTAGGAAAAACTAAACATGTGTCTTCATGTTTAAAAACATAAAAGAGTGCATTTACAACCTGAGGAGGATTTTCTAAGAAATGGGGAAAAGCCTGTCATTTTATCGAGAAACTGGACAAAGGCTGAGCTAATCTCTGTTGAAGTTGGTGAACTCTCCAAGCTGTCTTGGGCTGAGCCAGTGGAGGGCCCACACGCACTATACTTGTCCTTCCTGGCTCAACCAGGGAAATAACTCTGTTTTTGTCATGCACTGCCCATCTAGTTAGATGGGTGAACCCCCTGTCTATGGCTCTCAGCTTGACCTTGACTGTTAGTCACTTGACCAACAATCAGATGTTACTTCCCTTATCCTTGTTCCTCTAGCTCTGTGTTCTCCCATTCACACGGTCAGTTTGTAGCAGTGCTGTGGCAGAGTTCTGTATCCCAGTCACCAAGATGTAGCTGTAGTCTTTCTTGGCTACCTCAAGCTTCTTGCCTATAGAGTTGTTGGTCTAGGGTTATGTCCTAGGTGGAAGCTAGCCATCATTACTTACAATCAAGTCTGTTCCAATTAGTTGTATTAGAAGAAAAAAATGTATGAATGGACAGTAGAGCCTTAGATAAGTCTCTCAAGGGCTTTGCACAGGCCACCCAGCTTGTGGTCACTAGCTCAGAGCCCTGTTCCTCTTCCTGTCTGTCTAGCTTGGTTATCTCATACCCACCCACAAGTCCTCTGCCCTCCGACACAGTGTATGTGAACAGCTTGCACTTTTCACCATGGCCATTTCCCCTTACTACCTACAGACAGTGTTCTCTCCTCTATCTATCTTTCTATCTGTCTGTCTGTGTCTGTCTCTGTGTCCCCACTCCCACCCCCTTTTCTCTCTCTCAACATGGTTGTAGTCCTGGATGCCGAAGAACTCTTTTGTAGACCATGTTGGCCTCATACTCACAGATTCTCCTGCCTCTGTTTCCTAAAATGGTAGGATTAGAGGCATGTGCCACCATGCTCAGCTAGAGAGCTCTCTCTTGCCTCCGCCTCCTGAGTACTGGGGTATGAACCACCATAACCTGACATTCAGGGATACTTTAAAGAATCTATTCTACTTGCTTTAGTTTGAGGTTGAAAATTGTCCTGGAACTTAACTATACAGCTGAACTAGCCTCTAACTTGTGATCCTCCGTCCTCAGCCTTCCACGTGCTGGGATTACAGGAATAAGTCTGTGTCAGATGAGTGAGAATGAAGATCTTAGTTATGTAAATGCTTTGTGATACAAACCAGCAGACTTTAGTTGCTTTCCAAGTGCACCTCCATCTTCATTTTCCTGGACATTGAAAAGCACGTGTCAATGAAGTCTGAGAGATAGCTGGGTATAAAGCCAGCTTTTTGTTCTTCATTATACCCAGTGACTTTAATAAGTTGTCGTTGTCCTTGATCTTCAGTTTCCACATCTCTTTTTTTTTTTTTTCTTTTTTTTTTTTTGGATTTGCGTGTCTACATTTATATAACTTATTTATATACAGGTATAAGTTATATACAGGTTACACATACTCAGAACAGTCTTGCTTTTCTTCATGGAATCTAGGCCTTTCCCCTTTTTTCTCTTCCCTTTCCCCTGTGAGAACGTGTCTCAGCATTTCAGTGCATAGTATGTTCCTGGGTCTGTCTGTTTAGTTAGGTTAACTATGGCAATCCATTTTATTCAACTGATTGTCTAGTACATTTGTGTGTTATGAATTAAGACATTTATGTGAAGGGCTTGGAAGCTAGAACTTGTAGGGGATAAAATTATCACAGTTAGGAGAAAGATGGTTTAAGAAAGTTTTTGCTGCTTAAGACCATTTAAAGAAATATCTTTATTAGATATTTATATGCATTGCAGGTATAAAAGGACTGTGCTCTGGTTCTGAATTTTTTTGTTTTCCATGTTAGTCTAGTTAGAGACCAGAGCAACTTAAAAATGTCAGATATTAAACATGTTGAGTATAAAATGTTGCTGTCACATATATTGCATACATTTAGAGACTTTTTTCCTATTATATAAAAAAAACTGTGGTGGTTTTGGTTTTCTCATTTGTAAAGTAAAAGTAATCCTTGTCATTGTATTATTTAATGAAATTAGTTGTATAAAATACAGCATAATATGTAACCTTAATGACTGTTTTTACATTTAGGGTTATTTGTTTGTTTGTTTGTTTTTGAGACACTCTTCCATGACTGGCCTAGAACTTGCTATATATATAGACTTGGCCTCAAACTTACAGAGATCCTCCTGCCTCTGTTTTCTGAGTGTTGTGATTACAGGGGTGCACTGCTATGCCTGAGTTCAGTTAGGTATGCTTTTAACTGAAAACAAAATGATAGGGTTAAAAAAAGACACAGTCTTTTTTGCTAATTCCTGACTTTTTTTAATGTGTGTTTCTATGCTGGGAGCATGATTTTGAATACTTTCTAGAAATAATTTTATGTGCATAAATTCATACAACCACATATTTTATAATTAACATAAATGGAAATATTGCACGTTGTCTTTTCGTTGATTGATAGATTTTGGCAATCTTTATTAGCAGTGGGTATAAGTTTTTAAGAATACTGCTCTTTTTAGTGATTGAATTTTCTGTTGCTTTTGTATATAATAATGTAGTTCATATGTCTTTTCAGCACTCATGTGTATAACGTTTCTCTCCACAGGGTTAACTCACCATCCCTTAAAAATCCATTCTCCCAAGAAGAAGGGACAGAAAGGAAGACCACTTTGTAAGAAAGGCTTTGGTATCCCATGAACGAGCCAGCCGAACACCGATTGGGGTGCACCAGGACTCCAGAGCCAGATATAAGGCTCAGAAAGGGGCACCAACTCGATGATACCAGGGGAGGAAATAATGCCAGCAACCAAGGAGATTCAGAGCCCAGTTTAGAGACACCTGTTGGTTCTTCCTATTATGAAAATGTAAGTTAAAAGTTTGGAGGGCGCAGGCAAAACAAACATTTATGGAGATGAAAAGTGATTTAAAAAGAATACATATGTGTAATATATAATGTGTATGGTTTTCCAGAGGGAAGGTAGAGATGTTGACTTAGTAAAAATATTTTTTCAAATTTTACATATGAGTGTTTTGTCTGCATATGTGTGTACCATGTGTGTGTCTTATGCTTTCAGAGGCTTGAAGGGGGTGCCAGAGTCCAGGAAGTGGAGTCACACACAGTTGTCAGTCACCATGCGGGTGCTGGGACTCGAACCCGGTTCTCTGTAAAAACAGCAAGTGCTCTTAACTACTGAGCCATCTTTTTTCTTTTCTTTTCTTTTTTTTAAGTTAAATTTGGGGTGTGTGTGTGTGTGTGTGTGTGTGTGTGTACATATACACATACATATACCATGGTATATATGTAGAAGTCAGAGATCAGCTTTTGGGAGTTGACTCTCCTACTGCACGGATCTCTGGGATTATACTTAAGAGCCAGCAGCTTTACCCACTGAGCTATCTTACCAGCCCTGACTCACAGGGTTTGTTTTGTTCTTGTTTTTTTTTAAGACCAGACCCAGGACCTCTTGTGTGCTAAGTAGCTGCTGTGCTCCCTAGAAAAACTTGAGGGTTCTTTTTAAAAAAGATTTGTGTGTGAGGACTCTGGTCCCCATAATTGTGCAGCAAGTTCTTGTAAATATTGAGTCATTTCTCCAGTCCAAAAACTTGATTTCTGTTTTGCTTTTTTTGTATTTTTTATTCCAAGAAATAGTGCTTCTCTGTGTAGCCCTGGCTGTCCTGGAACTTGCTGTAGCCTAGGCTGGTCTCAGTCTCAGAGAACCACCTGCCTCTGCTCTCTGGTGCTGGGATTAGAGGCGTGTGCAATGCCTGTCAGAACTTGGTTTCTTATTACACTTAGATATTTTTTGATTTCATAGTTGTACCTTTCTGCTGGCTAATAAAGTCATAGTCATTGCTTTATCTTAAGAGAGAAATGTTTTTGTTTGTTTTTTTGTTGTTGTTGTTTTTTGTTTTCGAGACAGGGTTTCTCTGTGTAGTCCTGGCTGTCCTGGAACTCACTCTATAGACCAGGCTGGCCTCGAACTCAGAAATCCGCCTGCCTCTGCCTTCCAAGTGCTGGGATTACAGGCGTGCACCACCACGCCCAGCTTGAGAGATGTTTTTAAATGTTATTTATTTTTGTACTTATGAGTGTTTTACCTGCATGTGTGTAAGTGTGCCTGAAAGCTTTGGAGACCAGAGGAGGGTTAGAAGGCCCTCAGACCCTGGAGCCACCAGACTGTTGTAAGATTCCCATGTAGGCACTGGGAACTGGACAGACCAGCATATACTCTTAACTTTTGGACCATTGCCCCAGCCCCAGAACTTTCTTTTTTAATCCAATAGTTTTTCTAAACCAGCCTTGTGTTACAGTATTGTCAGTGATAATTTGGAGAAATTCTGTTTGTATGTGGAATCTCTGAAATTGTTTATCTTCAGTGCATATCTTGGGGTCAGTAGAATCCTGAGGATAGAAGGTAAATTTTAGTGTTTTGCTTATTCTCAGTGGAAAAGGGCAGATTTAGTATCTGTGTCATGATAGCAAAAGTCTGAACAGCAGCAGACAGTCATTGTTACAGGTGTATTGATGTTCACAGTGAAACTTTATGTCCATCCAGTGTTGTGGAACTGGTAGATTGTCTTAGACTGCAGGCTTGTGCTCCTTAGTGGGTAGTGATTTACTCTTGTGATTATGAAATATTACAGCCTGTTCTACATAGTGAGGTTCATGCTATCTATCCAGGACTATATAGTGAGACCTCATCTAAATCACAAAACAAAAAATATTAAAAGCAACATAGAAAAACATTATTGATGTTCTTGTATATAGCAATGCATATTTAAACTAAATTAAAACCATAGTTAAGCTGATGTGGTGGAGTACTCAGGAGGCAGAGGCTGGCAGTTCTCTGAGTTCCAGGCCAGTCTGGTCTACAGAGCAAGTTTCAGGCCAGCCAGGGTTACATAGAGAGATCCTGTCTCATAAAGACTAAAAACCAACTGGATTTGATGAAATTAGTTTTATATATTAGGTATATGTTACATCTAAGTTGTTTTTAAGTTAAAATTATTTGGTTTGTGAGGGTGGGTCTCATGTACTATGTGTGTTCATACACAAGATGATACGTGAAAAAACAAAATTTTCTGTTTTTCGTTTTCCATTTTTCTGTTTGTTTTTTGAACAAAACCAAACAGTAATAACAAACAACTCATGCTACAAGAAGCAGTCAATGTGGAGTTGGGCATTTGTGATATACTTAGCACATTATAAATAGAAAAAGTAATACCCTAAGCTGTGCTTGTTGACTTGGTTTGGTTTTTAGGTGCTATGGGTTGGCCACTGGCTTTGTATATGCCAGGCAAGTGCTGTACCACGTAGACAGACTTGAGCTCTTTCTAGTGTTTAAATCACATCTGTGAATCGGGAGTAAGTCCTTCATACACCTTGTTACTAATAAAATAGGCAGTAGTCTGGGATGTGGGTGTCGTCAGTCACAGGTTGTGCTGCTTGGCCACTATTCTCAGATACCTGTACACAGATTTCATCCCTACCTTTCCTTTGTATTGGTCTGGCGGTTCCTCTGACCTGGTTCTGGGCTTGAGCAGTCTGCGGATCCTCAGGCTTGGCTCAGCCTCTCCTCCTGCTGCTTCCTGCCCTCTCCCTCTAGTGTTCGCTTTCCGAGATTATGAAAGCCATCTCTGCCTAGGATTGGCTCACTCCGAGGGAATGTATCACTGGGAAAGTAGCCACAGGGCAGCACTCTAGAGCGTTGTAGAGGACGATGCTATGGAGGCTAACACAGGAGCTGGCAGGTAGCGTGCTCCTGGCTGTCCTCATCATCCCACACCCAGGTGGCTCCCAGGGCCATCTACTTGTTCCTGCTCTTTCTCCAGCTCTCTCCATCGTGGCCTCTGCTGGCACCAGGTCCCCACTCCAACCCTGTCCATTTTCGACAATGAAGGTGGGTGGTCCCCACATGGAGAGAGCCTTTGTCCATTATCGGAACTGGACATCCTCTGTTTCCTTGCTGACGGATCAGTCTTGCCCGGCCTGCCTTGTCTGCTCCTCACCTGGATACTTTTCCTAAAGGATCACCCTTGGGTTATAGACGCCTTAGTAGGAGCTAGCATCCGGGATCCTTCATCTCAGATTGGAGAAGATGATGTAACCGTGGCCTGAGAAGGGAGTGGCCACACCTTGGCAGGATGCCTCCATTGGTTGACCTTACTTTCCTCTTTTGTGAGACCTGCTCAGAAAGTGGAAGTCAGTTTTGCTTGAGTATAAACTTGTGTTCCTTGTGTGAAGGAGAAAGGGCTTTAGAAAATATGCCATTTCTTATAAATGTCAGTAAATTTGAATCTTGAAAGTTGAGTAAGCCACCAGTAGGTAGTGGTGGATGCTGTCCATGAAGTAACTTGTGCCAAGGACTTATTGCTCTTGTTGTGTGTTTTGAGACAGGACTCACGCAGCCCAGGTTGGTATTCACTAAGCTGTCTCCTGAGCCCCTAAAGTAAGGTCTGGAAGTAAAAGTTTTCCTCCTCCTCCTCCTCCTCCTCTTCCTCCTCCTCCTCCTCCTCCTCCTCCTCTTCCTCCTCCTCTGTCCTCTTCCTTTTCCTCTTCCTTTTTCTTCTTACTCTTTTATTTTCAAGTCAGGGTCTAATAGCCCATTTGGCCTGCCTCAGTCTAGATTCTTCTTGGCCTTTATCATGAAGGGATGTTGAACTTTGTCAGAGGTGATTTAAAGTTATTTGTGTGTGTGATACAGCAAGGGGGTGGGACACACGTGCCAGGCTGCACAGTGGAGGCCAGCAGATAACCCTGCGGGATTTTGATTCTCCATCTACCGTTATGTGGTACAGGGATCAAATTCAGGTCATTCAGCTCTCACTAGCCAGTGGAAGTAAACCAAAAGGAAACTAATAAAGCTGTTTGAGGACCAGACTGAAGTGAGCATAGTGATGAGGCTTTGGTAGGCAGTTGTTCATCTGTCAGAATCGAGAAGCGTGGTTTTTGCTTGCTTGTATTTGTTTTGTGTTATTTTGGTTTTGGTTTAGTTTTTTTGAGAAAGGGTCTTGCTATGTAGCCCCGGCTGGCCTGAAACTCACGGAGCTCTGCCTATCTCCACTGGGATTAAAGGTGTACACCATCATGGCCAACTTCATTTTTAACATGAATAGGTTTACAATGAACCTACTGCCTACTCTACGGTTGATGCTTGACTTTAAAACCTTTGTATTTGCAAGGAAAGCATGTTGACTGGTCATGCCCTTGACTGTTGCTATGATGTCTCTACAGAGCCCTGAGGAACTCAAGTGTAACGATGGCAATTCCCAGGAAGATGAAGGGTTTATGGGCATGTCCCCTCTCCTACAAGCCCATCATGCTATGGAACGGATGGAAGAGTTTGTTTGTAAGGTAAGCTCACAGTTTCTTACTATCGATTTAGCCTTTCCTAAACAGACATTGAAAGAAGGTGGCAGTCCTTTGCTTATTGTTCTGCTTAGGGGAAAATCCAGGGCAAGATGGGGACAAAGAAGTCTCCTGACTTTGACTTTGTTCAAGACACATTTGTAAAATATACTGATAAAGTTGTTAGTAGAATGTCTCATTGGGATTTAAATCTCTCCTGATAAAGGTTCGAAGAGTAAATGTAGATTAGATAAAACAGGTTGGACGATCTGGACTGGTTGTGTTAGAGCTATTAAAAAGCCATTGGAATCTGTTCTGCTGTTTAATCTGGACAGTGTAGTTGCTATTTCTAGAGAGTCTATGGATAATCAAGCTGCTGAGGTAGAAATTTCAAAGTTTTCTTGTACATTTAGTATTTTCTTTTCTTTTTTCTTTTTTTGGTTTTTCGAGACAGGGTTTCTCTGTGTAGCCCTGGCTGTCCTGAACTCACTTTGTAGACCATGCTGGCCTCGAACTCAGAAATCTGCCTGCCTCTGCCTCCCAAGTGCTGGGATTACAGGCGTGCGTCACCACTGCCCAGCTCATTTAGTATTTTCAGTGCAGCTAGTATATTTTTTGTCTCTTATGGTTTTGTGGTTCACTGAGTCTTTAGGACCCATTGTAGGTTTTTGTTTGTTTTGTTTTTAAATGATAGGTTGAATTAAAGTTACTTGTTGGGAATAAAAAGAAAGACTGGTAGGATTTTTAGTTAGATAAGCAAGTGCTTTGGGTAGTATCCTGGTTGGTTTCATTTTGCTGTTATGAAATATCCTGATAAAAAGCAACCTAAGGGAGAAAAATTTTAATTTAGACCATAATTTTAAGTTGTAGTTTATTATTTATAGAGAAACCAGCTTAGATTCTCAGGACCTGGGCAGAATGAAACCAGATTCTTGGTCAAATATCCCATTAATGGCCCCTATGCAAGTTCTTGGTAGAATTCTTGATCCCCCTGAGAGCTCATGGACTGAGCCTCCACTGATTGTATTTCTCTCAGCATTCTTCCAAGTTCCCACAAGGACAGCTTAGTTTTGTGCCCAGCATTTGATTGCTTTTTTAGCTTGCAATTTTAAACGCCTCTACATTCCAGTAAAAACATACAAAAACTAATTCAAATGGATTAAGAATCATGTCAGGTTCATCACAGCAGTCATCCCACTTCTGGTACCAATTTCTGTCCTTCCATTTCTGTTGCTGTGATGAAATATGCTGGCAAAAAAACAACTTAGGAGAGAACCGGTTTACTTTAGTTCACAATTCCGATTAGAATCCATCATTAATTGGGGAGCCATGGCATCTGGCACTTGAAACAGTCACACCTGTGGTCACGAACAGAGAGAATGAATGCACGCATGCATGCGTGCATGCCTGGGCTCAGCTTGCATTTTTCTATTCTTACACATACAGTTCAGGACCCAAACCAAGGGAATGGCACCTCCCACAATGGATAGGCCTTCTCAGTTAATATAATCAAGTTATGAAATCAACTTGGTTAATAAAAGCAAGACCGTCTCCCACAAACATGCCCACAGGTCAAGCTAATCTAGATAATCTCTCAATGAGAGTCTCTTGTTGGTGATTCTAGATTCTATCAAGGCCACAAAACTAACCTTCGCAACTAGGTATGATCTCATGTCAGTGTCTTTCTCCCTCTCTCACTCCTGTGTTCGTGTGTGTGTGTGTGTGTGTGTGTGTGTGTGTGTGCGCGCGCGTGTGTGTGTGTGCGCACGCATACATGTATAAATTCTTTTTTCTATCTTGAGAGGGAAGTGGATGGTGTCTAAAATGTATCATGATCTCTATTTTCCTTACTCAGTGTATTGCATCCTTTTAGCTTCTTGATAGTCTTGAGACAGGAGGATCACTTTAGTCTATGAATTCACAGCCATCTTGGACAAAGTCCTCTGTAACTACATGGGACAACTGAAGTTGAGAGTCATCTTGGCTTATTTTACTTTACTTTAGGAATATACATGGATTTCGGGGTTAGCCTGAGTGAGCGTAGGCCTCAAATTTTGAACTGGAAGGTGAGAGAGGCAAAAGGAGGGGAAGGAGCGATAAGGGATAAGACAGCCTGGTTTAATAAGTAGTGCTGCTTCTGTTCTCAGGTTGGCACTTGCCGTGGGAGAATAGAAGTTTCACATAAAGGAAAGCTTTTTAGGGTTGTCAGTAAGGAGATAAAGGGCAGAGAATAGGAAACAGACTGTGGAAGGGGCACAGTAGTGGGCAAGTGACAGTCTTTCCGAGTAGTGGGGAAGAGAGTCCAGTTTATGAGGCTTAGCTCTTCGCTTTGTTCCAAGACCTCCAGGATATAGTGGGGAGAGGTCTTGGGTCCTGATCATTTGTAGTTGGATCTAGCTTTATAGTGTATCAGGTGGAAGCACTTTGGGCACAGTAGTGGGAACTCTTCAGTTTTCTTGTAGCAGAAAGAAGAGGGGAGACATTTTAGGATAAGACACAAAACTGTGATTTTATAATTTCTTTTGTATCAACAAGAACATTAAGTATAAAATAGTCATATTTAAGGACTAATTTTTTTCTGAGGTAACATCTGTTGTCCATGATGAAGGTATATGTATCTGGGACTTTGAATTCCTCATTTCTTTAGCTGGACTAAAAACAAAGGTCCTTCAGGGCATAATTTGGTATATTTGTTTATGCTTTACTGTTCTTAACACAGTCTACCATTTAGAAGTTCATTTTTTGTCAGTCTGTTTTCTCTGTAACAGTATAAGATGTTATGGTACACGTTGTTTGGGAACAGTGTTGCTAAATGACAAGTAAAGCCACAGATGTGCTTGACACCATTCTTCAATGAACCCTAGGTATGGGAAGGCCGGTGGCGAGTGATCCCTCACGATGTGCTACCTGATTGGCTTAAGGATAATGATTTCCTTCTCCATGGACACCGGCCCCCTATGCCTTCTTTCCGGGCCTGTTTTAAGAGCATTTTTAGAATACACACAGAGACGGGCAACATTTGGACACATCTCCTAGGTATGTAATGTTGGTGGTCAGTGGTATAATGAAATTAGTGATTTACTTTGCTTCTCTGATTTTCATGTATTTTGAGAGTAAATATAGCACTCGAAAAGTATAGACTTTATCTCCCTCAGATTTTCAGTAATAATTTTGTCAATGGTTTACCCTTTGATAATCCTAATTTGTGCTGTGACTTTATTAAAACCAACTCATCTTTTCTCTTTCCTAGATTTTGGTTTGAGATAGGGTCTTACTATGTATCCAGGTTAGTCTGGACTTCATGATCCTTCTTCAGCCTGTTCCAGGTAGCTGTGTGGACCTCTTGCCTGCCTTCTCCCTAGATCTTTAGACAGTGGCCTCAAAGGCAAGGCAGGAATTGCTGTATAAAATATACAGTATTTTAATAAGCAACAAGGGGAAAATGTGTTAGAAAGTTTAAGCAGATTTTTTTCAGTCATTAGGTTATTTATAGTTAAGTTTCATTTGATATGAATAGAATATGAAACTGATATTTCCATTATGATTTTTGTAAAATTAAATAAAAAAATTACAGTGGGGACAAAGGATAATCTTTCAGTAAAGGAAGAGCACAGCTGAGGCAGCCCTTAAAAAGAACAACGTAGGGTGGGACAGCCAGCTGCCAGAGAGATAGACCACACGAGGTTTCGCCATGCAGTCCGACATTGTGGGGTCAGGGAGCTGGCCGGTAAGGAAAGGCTATTTGTAGTCTAGATCTTATGTTGGGTTAAATCCCCAGGCCTGCAGTGGTGGAAGGAGAGAATCGACTCCTACAGGTTGCTCTCTGGCTTGCATTCGTGCACAAAAATAAGTAAGATTTTTTTAAAAAAAAAAATTTTTTTTTTGGCTATGAAAAGGTGAATTACTGATGATTATTACATATTGAGTGTGTCTTATGTTAATTAAATGGAGAGACACAACAGGCTACAAATTTGAATGATTCCATATATATATAAAACATCCAGAAAAGGCAAATGCATAGGGACAGAAAGTAGATTAGTGTCTGTGTAGTGCTGGAGGGAGCAGAGGATGTGGGTTGACAGTGGGTACAGGCCTGCATTTGGCATGATGAAGATGGTTTGCAGTTAGTCCTGAAGGTCGTATAGACTTGGGGATGTACTAGTTGCTGGCTATACTACATTTGACTTGAATTTCTTTTTTTGTTTGTTTATTTTCAAGACAACATTTCTTTGTATATGTAACCTGTAACCCTGGCCATCCTGGAACTCTCCTGTGTAGACTGTGTAGACCAGGCTGGCCTCAAACTCTGAAATCCTTTTCTCTGCCTCTCAAGTGCTGGGACTAAAGGTTGCACCACCACCACCTGACTTGATTTGTTTCTTACCTCAGGTTTAGTTTCTACTATGCCTCCAAGTTCCCACTAGTATAGTGAGAGTAGAATAGAGAATAATCAAGTTTGTTGATAGCATCTAAGTCAGATAATTTTTTAATTCAAATTACCTGCTTAGAATGAATTAGAGTGTTAACTGAATCACTTACCAGCTTCTGTCTGGGCTTCCGTTAGCCCTTTGCTAAGTAATAAGAACATGGTATCTTATTCTAGAGACCAGTTTAACCACTGAGTATAAGATAGGCCTAGTGGTACAGCTATAAAGGGAGGCTGATGCAGGAGGATATAAGTTTAAGGCCTGCTTGTGTTAGAGTGTGTCTGGGCAAATTAGCGAAAGTGTCTCAAAAAGTACAAAAATTGGCCTGGTAAAATGGCACATACACACTCTCTCTTATTTTTTTAAAAGCACTTACTGCTCTTATAGAGGACCCAAGTTTGATTCCCAGCACTCAAATGGCAGCTGACAAACCATCTGTGACTCCAGGAAGGAAATCCATGTAGGCAAAATACTCATACACATAACAATAGAGAAATCTTTTTTAAAAATCCAAGAAAGAGGACTGTTCAGTGGTGAGTGCTTGCCTAGCATCTTATGAGGCCTCGAGTTCAGTCTCTAGCACAAAAACAAACCTCACAAACCCAAAAAAGCAACCAAACAACAAAAACTTGGTATGAACCTATAGTGGTGACCACACACTTTTTTTTTTTTTTTTTTTCCGAGACAGGGTTTCTCTGTGTGGTCCTGGCTGTCCTGGAACTCACTCTGTAGACCAGGCTGGCCTCGAACTCAGAAATCCGCCTGCCTCTGCCTCCCAAGTGCTGGGATTACAGGCGTGCGCCACCACACCCGGCTCGTGACCACACACTTTTAATCCCAGCACTCAAGAGACAGAGGTAGGCAGATATCTAAGTTTGAGGCCAGCCTGGTCTATGCAGTGTGAATTCTAGGCTAGCCAGGACTACATAGTACTGAGACCCATTCTCAAAGCAAATGGTTAGGTATGGAGTTTGTGACAGTGATGTACTGGGACAGCTAGTGAGGACCAGAGAAACAGCCCAGGATTCTTCAGCATCTGTAAACAGATGTAAAGTAGAGCTTTGAAAGCACCTATCAGTGTACGTGTCAGAACTGCGTAAGTAACAGTTCTGCTTACATCTAAGAGGTAATTGTCCTCTCTGGCTTCTTTTGGTCCTTAGATGAATGAGAAATTATCTTCCTTCTCCTCTTCTTTTTTTCTTTCTCAGAGTCTTCTTATATGCCCAGGCTACCTCAGAGTCCTCTGTTGCTGAGGATGGCCTTGAATTTGTAATTCTCCTACTTCCTCCCAACTGCTGGGATTAAGGTGTGTGCCACCATCCCTTTGTATACGTTGGGAAGCACTCATTACATCAACTAGTTATTATATTCTTTATGCTCGAAGTTTATGATGTTAAAGTGTTAACGACACCAGCAGCATTGAAAGTAAACTAAAATCTTGGATAAACATTTTGTTTGGATTTTTTTTTTCCTCACAGAATTTATGGTTTTAATGTTACTGCTACTGGGAAGTTTTGGAAACGCGGTGTACAACACTAGCCTGTCAGAGAGCATTTTATTCATTTCTTGCATTCTTTCCCTAGGTTGTGTATTCTTCCTGTGCCTGGGGATCTTTTATATGTTTCGCCCAAATATATCTTTTGTGGCCCCTCTGCAAGAGAAGGTGGTCTTTGGGTTGTTCTTCTTGGGAGCCATTCTTTGCCTTTCCTTTTCCTGGCTCTTCCACACAGTGTACTGCCATTCAGAAGGGGTCTCCCGACTCTTCTCTAAGTAAGTATTCCTCATGTCCTTGTTCTCAGCCATGCTTTAGGGGCAGTAGGGCATTAGAGCCTCCAGCGGAGCTGGCAGGATTCTTGATGCTGCCACACATGGATGTCGTCCTTTAAATGATGCCAACAGCCCAGTGTGTTTCTTAGTTGTTGCTGATGTCATAAGTCATGGGGGATTTAATTGGAGTCTATAATAGATGATAATTTTAGCATTAAATGGAGTTCTTTTAAATTTTAATCCTAGATTGGATTACTCTGGTATTGCTCTTCTGATCATGGGAAGTTTTGTTCCTTGGCTTTATTATTCTTTCTACTGTAACCCACAACCTTGCTTCATCTACCTGATTGTCATCTGTGTGCTGGGCATTGCAGCCATTATCGTCTCTCAGTGGGACATGTTTGCCACCCCTCAGTATCGGGGGGTCAGAGCAGGTGAGTGCATGTGAGTGTGCAGTTGTCACTGGTCAGCTAAGGTGTCCGGGAGAACCAGGTGCTGTGCTTTTCAGTGCAGACATACAAACTGCCCTGCTTGTCCTTAGGCTTCTAGCCTGGTGCTCGGTTATGAGGAAGCTCGGGTTGAAGGGCAGCGGTAAGATGGGTGTACACATATATTTTGGGCAGCATTGTATATTTGAGAAAATACCACAATATAATGACTTCTGTATTCTTTCAGATTAGCGTACTTGTGACTGATTCTTCTTGTGTTATATATAGTATTTTATATTTTAATTTAAATTGCTTTGATAAATAAGGCTGGAGTTCATGCTGATTATGCTCCAAAAACCTTTGGTATTTAGGTAGTGCCTACTGAGTACCCTGTGACGTTGGCAGCCTTCTTGTTCAATTGAGGCATTCGCAGAGCCAGGAGTTTGAAAAACACTGCCTTTAATTTTGAAAGCAGTAGTCTCTGCTGAGTGATTCTGACAAAATCCTTATGAACTCTGTGTCTCAAGTTGTGTCTTCTGCTCTCTGTCCCTAAAATAATACTCAGTACCTCCCAAGTAGTATTACAACACATGCTGCTTCTTGTTATAAAATTCAAGCCCTGGTTCATCTGTATGCACTTAGAACATTAGAAGCAGAACTGACCTCATGTTAGAGACATTCCAGCATTCTGCTCTCCTCCTTTTTAAGATGTCCACAGGAGCAGACAGGCAATAGCCCACACTGGCTTCACAGTTCTTACTAGGTCAGTGGTGTTAACCCTGTTTGAGTACATAGGCTAAGAACATCTTTGCTGAGTGGAGCTGTGTTCTCCTATTTATACACACTAGGTTAAGTCCCAAGCCTCTGACTTGACAGTGAAAAGCACCATTAGCTTTTGTTCATATGCAAAGGAAAAGAACAGTGTAGGGGTGCTTGGAGGACAGAAGAGGGGTGGAATAGTGATCTGGGTCTGCTTGGCCCCCAACTCGGATGTAGTTAGCGAGTCATTTCTTCCTTTCATTTAGGTGCACATGTTTTCTGAGTGTGAGTCCGTATGCATCCATATATATTCATATATATACATATGTATATGTATATATATGAATATTAATTATATATATGTTGTGGTATGCCATCAGCTTACTGGCAGTTCTGGAGGTCCTAGGGTCTGTTGAGAGCTTACCAAATGACAGCCTCTTGTTGTATTCTGCCTGTAAAATGTGGCATTCAAGGAAGTTTAAGCAAGTCCCCCATGCTTTTTTTTTTTCTAAAGCTCGTGGCAGTGTTTTGGGTTTTTTCCCCTAAAAGAACACCCTAACCCTCACTCGGGGCTGCTTACACAACCTGGCTCACCAGGAGGCTGTTCGTGTCTGTAAGTGAAAAAGAGCTACATTGCCCAGTGTGATGACTGGTGTCTCGAAGTTTGAAGGACTTTTTCCTTTAAAACAAGAATGACCTTACTCTGAAATTGAAATTGATCAAAAAACGGAACTATGTCATAGCATTGACTTCTTATTTTTTTTGTGTATTCTTCTTCTTCTGTTCTCTGATGACTTAGGAGTGTTCGTGGGCTTAGGCCTGAGTGGAATCATCCCTACCTTGCATTACGTCATCTCAGAAGGGTTCCTGAAGGCTGCCACCATAGGGCAGATAGGCTGGCTAATGCTCATGGCTAGCCTCTATATCACAGGCGCTGCCCTCTATGCGGCCCGCATCCCCGAGCGCTTCTTTCCTGGCAAATGTGACATCTGGGTAAGTGTGGTCAACAGTGAGAAGGGTGTACACGTTGCTGTTAGCAGGCCAGTGACATTCTGGGAGTGACGTAATCAAAAGTTTTAAAAGTAAGAGGCTTGCATTCTAGTCTTAGCTCTGTCCCTTGTGTGGATTCTCTGGACAGTGAGCATGGAATAATCTTGGGAAGCAGAGGCAGGCAGATTTCTGAGTTTGAGGCCAGCCTGATCTACACAGTGAGCGCCAGGACAGCTAAGTCTTCAAAAAAAAAAAAAAAAAAAATACCAAGGGCCAGGGGGTGAGTTATTAATTTATTTTAGTTATTAACTTGTTCGATGTATGTTAGGAAGTCAGAGGACATCTCAGGGGTCAGCTGTCTTCTGCTATGGCGGTGTGTGTCTGGTAGAGGGATGGAGGAGAGAGAGGGAACTAGACTGTGGCCAACAATAGGAGATGAGGGAAGAGAAGGGAGGGGAGAACCTGAGGGTAGAGATGGCTGTTTCTAACCTAAGGGGATCTGAGACATCTTCGGTGTCGTTCATTTAGAGTGCTCTTAAAGTAACTCTGACTTGTAGGGGCCTGCTCTCAGTTTTGCTCAGCTGTATGGTGAGCTGGCCACCCATGTTCTTAAAGGTGGGATAGCTGTCTGTAAATGGAGATGGTCTGGAACTCAGTCTTGTGAACTTCAGGCTAGCTAATTTAACCTTTTGGTTTCTTCTTATTTATACTTCTAAAATCAGTGTCTTGATAAATACCACTGTGCCTTTTCATTTTGAGACCAGGAGAGAATGTCGTAATTTCTTATGTCCATCACTAAGTCATATCCTGCTGCTCGTTGTCAAGGGGTCTTTGGGAATTCGGTGGCCTAACTGCACGGTCTCTGGAATTTGCCCCTCGCCCCCAGTTCTCTATATTAGTGGCAGTCCCTGGGACTGCCTATTTCTCTTGGGAGAGCTAGCCTCTGACTCGGGAGAACTTGAGGTCCCCAAAGGGTTTCTTGTCCCCCTTGAATTTGAGTTGTATCGCCTACGTTCCCATTGTCCGTGCAGGCTGGGAAGCAGCGTGCACTCCTGGGGACTGTTACAGGCTGAGTGACAGTGGCTTTCTTTTCTCCCCGCAGTTTCACTCTCATCAGCTCTTCCACATCTTTGTGGTTGCTGGTGCCTTTGTTCACTTCCACGGAGTCTCAAACCTGCAGGAATTTCGGTTCATGATCGGCGGGGGCTGCACTGAAGAGGATGCACTGTGATACTCTCCAGGAACCAGGGACTTTGACCCTGAGCCAGGCCTGCCGCTCCCGCAGGCCTTCTTACTGGCTGTCGGTGCCAGTGCCAGAGAAGCCCCAAAACTCGGACAGCCTCACGGGCCTTGTGTTGGCCCAAGGGCTCCATGGGGTACAAGAACAAGACTAAGAAGAGAAAAACAAAAATAAATCATACCTCAAAGGATGGAATGCATCAATTCGGAGAAAAGGAGAAATGGCTCCTCCCCTGGCTTCCTTTTGGGATCTACCGATTGAGAGCAACTCTCTGCAAGACCCTTGCCTGGCAGGCTGGCTTCTGATGCGATCGTATTTATTTGTAGAAGATGGGGAAACAGTTTAGCTGGTGGTTCTTTCTTCTCCCTTTCTTGCTCCTTAAAGCAGTAATATGTATGGGTACCATGCACCAACTGATCGTGCCATTTGAGCTCCTTAAACAATAATCAAAACCAATTTAGGTGAACATTTATATCCAATAAAGGGGTGGGAGTGTGGCTTTAGGCACTCCTTTGGGAGAACAAAGAAATTAATGTAAATAAGATTTCTAATTTACTGTTTAAATAAGAATTTATATAAACATTTAAGACATAGGGGCAGGGAGGGAGGGAGACTTTTTTTAAAAGAATGAAACATGCAAGTACCACACACTGTTTCAATTTTGCACAAGTGATGGGAGGAGGATGGAGTGGTAGCCCCAGAATGCACGATGTCTTGGTGCACCAAGGTGCCTTCCCTAGGCCGATAACACTTGGACCCTGCTGGGGCAGAGTGTGCAGCCCCAGCCCCAGTCCCGGAACTTCCTGGCCGCTCAAGACTGAGAGCCTTTGGGCATTCAGAGGGGGAAACTGTGAGAGGAAATGGCGTGTGCTTCCTCAGAGGAAGCAGCACAGGTTGTCATACTGGCTCTAGAGAAAGTGTCTTTTGAGAGACTGTTAATGTAGGCTAGTAATGACCCTTCTGAAGAGTGAAGCCCCATAGATGTAGAAGAGAGTTGATGAAGGGGGCGCAGACCTGGGGGCATCAGCATAGGGCTTGTCTGCTTTTTCCTGGTGTGTCGTTTAACCAGGGGGTATGCTTATCTGAATAGAGGTATGGCCATTTTCCAGACCCTCTCTGTGGAGCCCTGAGCCATTCTGCAAACTTTGCTCTATTGAGAATCACTGCCCTAACTGTCCTTCTTTCTCCTGGGAATAAAAAACTGCCCTATCCCCCTCACACCTCGGCACCATAGCTCCCGGCATGGAGCCAGCCACTCGGGAGATTCTGATGAGCATTGGTCCCACCTGAAGTCACACGGGCAGGTGTGGAGAACCATCCCCTTGGACTAGGAATGGTGGCATTTTTCTCTGGTGCACTGTCTTGGTGAGCTTGGCGTGACAGAACAGATTCTTCTCCCCTTGGATAGGAAAGTCAGTAATACCTACTGTGGAGTTGTTAGCGATCACTGACGCCATTTGCAAGAAGTGCTACAGAGTTGAAAAGGAAGTGGTATGTTATTGCCAGGTAGTCTGATAGACTTAAACCCACAATTTTGAATTGCTGCTAGAAGTTACACATAAATTCTCTGTCCTAGGGCCATCTTGTTATGGGTTTAGAGAGTGGCAGTGAGTTGGGTCTTGGCTCCTAAGTGAGAAACCAAGCACTTGAGTCTCAGACTCTAGGTATCACTGTCCGGGGCTGGTGGGTATTGCAGTGTAACATGGGGCCTCAGGCAGCTCAAGAGGAGTGCTTGGCAATAGGAGGAGGTCCTGTTTATTCAGTAGTGTTTTCCTGGTCATTGTCCTTCCTTTACCTTCAGATCTCCACCCAGCTGCAGCTAGGGATGCAGGAAGGCGTCCGTTGTAAAACCTGCGAAGAACTTCAGAGTATTTTGGTTGTGGATAAGGTCACTGCCCCCGGTAGACCAAACAGAAAGCTCTGGGTAAACAGCATTGTGCCAGACAGAACTAAGAACAGTGTTAATTCCTCAAGACAATGTCCATCCGGAAGGAAGCTCACCTAGGTTTGTGGTAGCAACAGCACACATATCAGAAGCCAGACTTACTCTCTGGTCATGTACTTTGGGACATGAATGAGATGCTTCCTCATGACACCTACAGAAGTAGAGGTCTTTGGGTCTAGTCATCCCTTTTCCCAAAGCAGGGAGACTCTGGTTCAACATAGCACAAACTCTTAGGGAACAGAATCACCACCACCAGTGTAGTCCAATAACCTCCCTCCGGTATGTCTGTGGGCATGTGTGTGCCCCGTATGTCTGCGCAGCTCACTACCAACAGCCTCCATGTGCACTTGACCTTGTGGTGCCTCCGGGAACTCGCCAGGGTGGCGCCTGAATGCCTTACTCTCAGCAGTCTGAGGCTTGCTTGCTCTGCGCACACGTTTCCTTCTCTTTTTGGCCCTAGGCTGGTTAGGAACCTGTACACCTTCCCTCTTTCATCATTGAATAGTGGCCTTTTTCAGTATTTCCTCTCGCCCCTCTATAAGTTGCTGAAATCACAAAGCACACTTTTGGGGATCATAGAAGGTTGGGGTTCCAGAAAGGCATCTATGTGATGGTTCCATTCACTATGGGGATTTCCCTACTTGCTATCTTCTCGATTTCTCTAATAAAAAGAGCCAAATGGAAAATGAGTTTTGTTGTGTTTTTATTGTGCCCCCCCTTTTTTTTTTGTTTGTTTGTTTGTTTTTTTTTTTTTTTTTTTTTTTTGGTTTTTCGAGACAGGGTTTCTCTGTGTAGCCCTGGCTGTCCTGGAACTCACTCTGTAGACCAGGCCAGCCTCGAACTCAGAAATCCGCCTGCCTCTGCCTCCCAAGTGCTGGGATTACAGGCATGTGCCACCACGCCCGCCCCCACCCCCTTTTTCTTTTAAAACCTTACCTCACTTTTGGGATAACCTTAATATCCTAATTTAGTCAGGGAGTTTTTAGAAACTTCCTGCCTTCAGGAGGTTGATGCAGGAGGATCATGAGTTTAAGGCTAGCCTGGGCTACACAGACCTCATCTAACAAGAAAAGGGTGAGCTTTCTCTATACCTGGTTAAAGTGACCATCAGCGTCTAAGGGCTGTGTGGAACCTGATCACATGCATTTGGCCCCTGTATTTTGTCAGAGCTACCTGCAAGCCACTTGAGAGCCTCGGGTGGTGTCCTGCAGCCCAGGACAGCACCGTCTAAAAGCATTTCTTTTCCCTCGCTGGGCACAAGCAATCTGATGCTTCCCTGAGTCAAGTCTAAGTACTCGATGGCTCGGCCCCTCGGAAACCACTGAGGAAGACGGGCTGCAGCCTCTTGTCCTTTGGCCACACTAGACTCAGAGCTGCCAGGCAGGCATACATCTGCCTCGTCCTGTTTGCTGTGGGATATGATGCTCTCTGTCAAGTTATCCTCCGCAGCCTCCCTGATGCATGGCTCACAGAGTATCTCTGAAGCTGCCGCTGGGCTGGGGGCTTAGGTTCTGCTGAGCCCCTCGTCCCCTACTTGCTTTTGTGACCTTAGGATATAGTCACTCCTATGTTGCCCTGAACCAAAGCTTGACGTAGCATCACAAGGTGCTATGGAAGCCTTTTATTTGAGGTGGTTCTACTCTAGCACACACGCTCAGTACCACATTCCTGGTGCTTCTGACAGGGCTCCAGCTCTCGCGGTTGAAGGAGACACAGATAAGGAAAGATGCCAGAATGCTCTAGTCCATTTAATCTCGGGGCACCAGCTTCAGCCCTCTAAAGGCGAGGCGCCAGATCTTTGGCCTAATCCAGACTGCAGCCTTCCAGTGTCTTGATGGAGCTGTGACCGTTCCGAACTCCCCAACGAGGGCGGTTTGCAGCTTCATGTCTGCCAGCCTCCAACATGTCCTTTGGCCGAACTAGCCTCAGACTGAGAGGCAGGCACATCCTGGGAGACGCCTGCTGTCCATGGTAGGGACAGAGCGTCCGTTTCTCAGAAATGCCTTCTCCTCAGCTGCTCTGGTGATGTTCTAAATAATCCCTCAGCAGTGCCAGGCACAAGAGCCCCGTGACTCATGGCCAGGAGCTGCCTGGCACCTACACTTAGCATTTCTCCTGTGGCCAGAATAGTGGATAAACGTCCCAAGTGCTCTGCCTGGTTGGGTGAAGAAGATGAGCCCCTCAAGAGACTTGTGCTTGTCACTAAGACCTGATGCTGAGTGGCGGTCCTAACACTAAGGACAAGGAAGGCAGCTGCTGTGGTGGCGGTCGGGGAAGACCTGCCATGCCTGACAGTACTGTGTCTTGGCATGAGAGAGGAAACACCGCTGTGACAGCTTGTCCTTCACCTGGGCTGGGCCGCGCCTCTGACCTTCCTGACCTTCCAAGTCACGAGGCAGGATGCTAGGGTGAGAGGCCAGTATGCTGTTAGTGCTGACTATGTGCTCAAGAGCTCTAGGTACGTTGCCTACTACTTCACAAAGCTAGGACTTAGAACCAGTTTCCCTTCTCCAACTTTAGTTGCTTTCCATGTATCTATTTTTTTATTCTCAAGATAAGGTTTCTGTGTAGTCCTGGGTGTCTGGGACTCATTTTATAGATCAGGCTAGTCTCATACTTAGAGATCTTTCTGCCTCTGCCTCCCAGTCCTGGGACTAAAGGCGTGCACCACTGCTGCTAGTTTAGTCTTCTGATTTAAGACAGAGAGATTGTGGGGCATGAGAGTTTCGGCCAGTGGAGTGTGAGCACCGAGTTAGGTTCCTAAACTATTGAAACAGCAGGGCCACAGCCGGCACGCTTGCAGCCCGGCCTTGGGAGACAGATAGACGTGTTTCTGGGGCTCACTGACCAGCTAGTCTGGCTGAATTGGAGGGCTCAGATTTTGTGAGAGATCTTACCTAAAAAAAAAATTAAAGGAGTAATTGAGGAAGACAGCCAACATCACCTTTGGCCACCACATCTTTGTACAAATAGATACACAAATGCACAGAGACATATATTTTAAAAAATGCCAAAAAAGGGCAGGTAAATCGTAGAACTTTCTTGAGCATTGTGGCAAGGATTGTGTGTTGTTCCCAACCTCCAGGACTTCCCCAGAAATAGTCTAATTTCTTTTGTAAATCTTGACCCACAGGAAGCCCGCCTTGGGTCTTGGAGACCTCAGCTGGCTCCCTACCTTAATGAGGTCTGTGAGAAGCTCGTCTTGCTTCTGCTTTTTCTCACCACCTCCTCTGGATCACACGTCCAGCTGCAGAGCTCATCCTAATAGCTTTTCTTTTCCTGAGACGTTAATTACATGTCTCCCTTCTGGTTTCCTCCAAATCCTCCCACACACCCCTCCGCACTCTCCTTCAGAGTATTAGTGTAAAAGGCTGGGATTCTCCAGTGGTAGCAGGCTGAAGCTAGTTCATAGGACTTAATGTCTATCGTGTTCCTATCGTTTCCGTTTGTGCTGGGACTGACGGTGTGCACCACCATGCCCAGCTTCCTTTCCATTTCTTCCCTCCTCTTCTGGTTCCTTTCCTAGTCTTCCTGTCTCTCCCTCTGCCTGTCCTCCTTGCGCTATCTGTAATGGATAAAAGTACCTTCCTTTTGGTAGACAAGCAGGCTCTTGCCACAGCCTGGGCCTCACTGCTTAATCCCAGCCCCCAGAACTCCTCAGATCTGTAGGAGACCAGCCAGGGAAACAGGTGACGCTTTGGTAAACTGGAGTAACTAACTTCTGCCCTTCCTTCACTTGAGACAAGAGTAGAAGACTTGAGGTGGCTGGTACCCAGCTCCTTGAAGAATCTTAGGGATCCCTCTTGTAATCTCAAAGAGGCAGAAACTTGTAGCCCAGGACTGAAACCAAGGAGACACCTCACAGCTGGTGAGCTGGGCCCTCATCAGCTGGTAACTTCGTAGAATGTTCCGTAAGGCCCCGCTTCTGTGAAAGCAGATGGGATAGAGTCACCACAGAAGCTGGGGCGTTAACAGCCAGGCCCACAGTGAGAGCAGGATCAGCGGGCGTGAAGGCAGAGTGTCTGAAGCACCGCCGCAGTCCTGGGCATTCTCCTGGAAAGCCAGAGAGAGGTGCAGGGCATGAGGAGAGGTGGCCCTTCCAACAACCCACGTCCCGGCATGCACAGCATGGGCGCACACAGACGAAACAAGAGCCTGGGGGATGGCGCGGTTCTAAGAGGAGAAGAAACCTGCCTTTCTTCAAGCTTCTAGGGACAGTAGAGATTGCTTGCTTAAATCTTTAGGGCCTCATAACTGTGGAGCAGCCGACACCTCCAGGAGCAGCTTCAGGGAGGTTGTGGCAGCCACACCCAGCTGAGACTGGGTAGTAAGGTCGCCAGCTTAGGGGTTAATATATACCAGTCACTATTGTCACTAGCCAAGGCACGGTGAGGAGCCCTGTCAGGGGAAGCTTCTGGGCCCCAGGCCCTAGGAAGTGCACATGCCCTTGGGTCCTTTCCCCTTTCTCTCTGGCTGCTTTCCTTTGTCCCTCCTCCATCCCCCAACTGACCCGGAAAGCCCTCGCTTGCCCCTGCCCCTATTTTGTGTATCACACAATATAAGTGCGGATGCAGGGGTCTCCCAGCACGATAGAGACATACAGCGGTGTCATCTGAGCCCAGAAACATTCGTGTCCCAAGAAGGACACAGGACAAAACTAGGGGTCAAAGGCCAAGCCTCTTAGTTCATAGCTCGCACCTCTGGATGGAAGGCATGGCAGGAGCCTGGTCGTCTCCGGGGCTTCTGGGAGCGCATCCTGTCACACTTGACAGAGGCATTATGTGCAGAGCTCACTGTCAAGGTACAACTCTCCACAGTTCCAGAGATCCAGGAGGTCAAGATCTGTGAGGTCAGTGGCCCTGCAAGCAGGTGCAGGATGGGCCTGGCTCCCCACTCCCACCCCGACCCCCCATCATGGTGCTATAAGCAAGGGAGGGCAGTGAGAAGCTGGACTCTGCACCTCAGCTGCTCCATGATCTCTCAGCCACCCCCTGCCCCTTGGAGGGTGGGAAGGATATATTTGACTTCTGTGGCCTCCTGGAGGATGGGAGAGTAGGCGCTGCAGTCACAGGTACGGTCTGTCACTAGCAGGAGCAGGTTGCTGCTGGGAATCTGTTGCATCACGAATGTCCTGCAGCAGAGAGGGCAGTGGGCGGTGAGTTGTAGGAGTGCAGACTCCAGAGGTTCTCTGGGGAGAGACTTTCTGCGGCACCAGGAAGGACATGCAGGCACAGAAATATTGAGACCAATAGCTCAGTACTTTTACATGAACCTTCACAACGGCACTCCTCCATTCCCAGGAGCCCGGAGAGGGTGAAGAAGGCGCTATCACTAACACGCACAGGGATCATTTCCAGCTCTGAGAGCCAGAGAAAGTGCAGTTCTGTGCTTGGCCACAAGATGGCACAGTGCTCCTATATACAGCTTGGAGGTGTGTGTGTGGGAGGGGGGTAGGGAAAGGTCTTTTTGTGTTACATACACAGCTGAGAAGGTTATCACCAAGCATTTTGTATGGGGTGGGTGATATTAGGCACACACAAGTATCCAGCACTCACATGTGGCCATTACACATGTATGTGAACTTGGTATAGTTCCCATTGTGCACAGGACAAAGAGGTGGATCAGAGGCAGTCAAGTCTGTCTGCTGGGAAGCCCTTATTCTCTACTGTACCCTTGAGGGTTTCTTCAAGCCCGAGATAAGCATGCCAATAGTGTTAGTCCCAGGAAGGCTGCTCTGTGTGCACTTAAGATGTTACACATGACGAAGAGGCAGAAGCCTGGATCTGTCTAATACCAGAATCTGAGGTTACACGCTAGCTGGCCTAGGTCCGTGGTTCCCCAGACCTCCTGGTGGCCCCAGTAGGCTGCGAGACTGGCCAAGGGAGCTCCCTGGAGGTACTGTCCTTCAGGGTTGGACAGATGCTTCTGGGTTGGTTTCTCCTAAGTTTGGGGTGGGAAGTCAGTAGGTGTGGTCTTCCAAGCCGTCCTGGATGAAGCTAGAGACTTCTACCTAGGAGCTAGCCTGAGACTGGATTCTGCTTAGAAATATTAGGCTTGGGCTGGCGATGCCCCAGGCTCTGACAGCTCCAACCAAGGCTCCCAATCCTACCCCGTGCCTTTGCTGAGGACACCCGAGACCTGCACATAGTTCCTGCCGCACAGGGCAGAACTTGATGCCTCTTACCCGGCCTCAGCCTGTCGCCTAAGTGTTCAAGACCCTGACGCTGCCTTGCTCTGCCTGGCCTGGCTTGAAGGAAGCAAGCCTGTAGGGGTCTCCATGGGAGACCCCGTGGCCTTGAACTCTGACTCACTGACATGGGAATTGACCTCTGGATCTTTGTCCCCGTGTCTCCTAAAGTAGACAACCACACTGTCCATGCCCCCTCCCCTCCCCTCCCCTCTGCCTGAGTCCGGGTTTTTGCTGCACTGAAGATCAGGATACTGAGGAGGGCACCTCTTCTCTGAGCTATCACTCCTTTCCTCCCGTGGAGACTTTCCTGTGGGTGCCGGGGGTCAAGAAGCGGCCGGCTGGACTCGGCGGCGGCTGCCTGGAGACTTACTTCTGGCAGACCCCACACTCGATGATCCCGTTGGCCTCCTGGATGGCGGTCTGGTGCACGAACACTGGATACTCTGTGTCACAGGGGTGCAGCAGGTCCTGCTTCTTGTGCTTGTGGGCTGCGGGTGACAGAGGAACGTGTGTGAGGAGGGTTACCACACCGCGCAAACGGCCTTAGGAAGCCCATCTACGAGGGTGACACCCTTTAGCTCGCTACAAGGGTGGGGGATACAGCGGCCTAGCACTCAGCGAAAGGTGCAGCGGGGTGTGGAGCCCTGCCTGCCGCGCTGCTGTAGAGCGGAGCCCTGCCTGGCTCTGCGGTGCTGTTGTGGAGCGGAAGCCCTGCCTCACGTTGCTGTGTTGCCCAGGCCCTGCCTCGCTGCTGTGTTGCCCTTCCCAGGGCCCCTGAGATTTATCTCCCGAGCATCCGTGGGCGCCGAGGTCCCAAAGCATCAACTCACTTCGCCCCTTACAGCCCGGCAGCGAAGACGATAGGGAAGGAAGGCGGCAGTAAACATCTCAAAATTCCAGAAACGGGGGTTCAAACATGACATGGATCGCTTTGGCAAGGTCACACAAAAAGTGAGGAGGAGAGTCACAGGTCTCCATGCCTGGACCCAGATGCTTCCCTCACAGACAATGAGGCTAAGAGGGGAGGCAAGCTTCAGTCCCACAGTTCCTGTGGGCTGGGAAAGCACCGCAGCTCAACCAGCTTCACTACCTGTTCCTGCTGCTGGCCACCCTGTGCCTGGTCGTCAGTCAGGGTCAGAGGCCAGAAGTTTGTCACACGGCTCTCTTCGCCTACTAGGGTTAAGGTTGGGCTTTTTTCCCCCTGTCACTGGCGAGGACATTCCAGTGCTGATACTTATCAGAGTCACCAGTGGCAGGACCAGGTGGCTTCCTTGAGGTCTCCTGGCAGAAGGGACTCAAGGAGTCTGCAGGTGGGAGGAGCATGCAGGTGGGTGGGGCATGCAGGTGGGAGGGGCATGCAGGTGGGAGGAGCATGTCTGTCTGCATCCTGGGCCTACAGTGAGTGTGCAGACTTTAACACAGGGGTTCTGCCACTGTTCCAGCCAGGCCCTGTGAGAACTGCTGGAGGTGACTTCTCACTATAGCCAGGAATCATGAAGGGGACCAAATCCAAGAACTGTAGGCCCAAGGACCTGCCTTGGTCAGTAGCAGCCAGCGGGGTGGAAGGGAAGCAGGGGCATCGCTTATATAAGAAAGCCAAATGAGGCAGTGGGAGCCTTCTCACTACCAGATGTCCAGAACCTTCTGTTGAGCAGGGTGGGCTGAAATCAGGCAGCTTCGTGGCCCAGGAGCCCCACAGCTCCAGGACCTGGGTGCCATTTGTGTCTCTTGGTTTGTAAAGAACAGATGTCCTTTCCCAGACTGGCAGCAAGCGTCAAATGTCCCTGCATCCCTGGCAGCAGGGACAAAGTTTTCCTTTGCTTTGTGTCAGGGCCACCTCAATAGGACATTGTCTTTGAGACCCTCTGGCCTTAGGCACAATCTCATCCCAGTGTTATCCTGGAGGATGCTGCTTCAAACCTGGGCACAGGTGACACTGCTTTTGCCTCTGGGGTGACCTGGTGGCATCTCAACTACACAATGGGCCGTACCTCCCTTTAATTATTGGAACCTCTCAAGAGGAGATGGCTGTTTCCTAAGGCAGGTCTGTCTATACTTAAGCCGGCTAGAAGTCTGGGTTTTCTTGATTCCCAGAAATGGTGCTTTAAAGTGGATTAAGGGTTTAATCCCCCACCCCCAATCAAGGAGTGTCCTAGGATAAAGGACTCAGATAAAGAAACTCAGTTTGTGCTCACTCCCTGGGACCAGGCTTAAAGGCAAGCTCATGCGTGCGGCTCCCTGGTGTCCCGGGATAGGGTAGGATCTTTCAGTCACAATTACTTACAGTGATGGAAGACAGCTTTGGCTGCCCAGGGCATGAGCCCACCACAGGGTTGGACATGGCACAGGAAAGGCACAGGATCACACGAGGGCAAGATGATGTCATAGGGCGGTGATGATGTCATAGGGTAGTGATGATGTCACACGGAGCGAAGGTGTTCAGAGGTGATGTGACGTCACACACAGAGGTGAGGGAGCCCGGAGGGGAAGGGGGATGGATGAGATGAGATTACGAACATGAACCCTTCAACCCCCCACCCCGCTGTCACCCCAGACAAAAGCTTTCCAACAAGCTTACCAAGATGCTGCCCACGCCTGCCCCCTCGCACTTACCCTCTGACCCTTTGTCCTGCCAAGACCCCCAGGCACTCCACTCTAACAGGAACCTGCAGCAGGGCACAGAACACCGTTTTGGGGGCTGGCATGTATGGATCTCGGGATGCCACTGCAGCTAGCCGCCACCTGCGGGAACCTGTCTTTCTGCACGAGGGCGTGAGTGAAGGGGGGTAGGGTGGGCTCGCAAGCCTCCCTCTTCCCTTGGCCAGGGAGCCAGGCTATCTTCTGGGTCACTGGCTGCCCTTTTAAGGATATCCTCATGCTCCAGTCTCCATATGCAAGGGAGTCCTCTCTCCATATGCAAGGGAGTCCTCTCCCGCCTCTCACTCCCAATCACTCCCAATTTGTGGGCCAGTCCTCCCACAAAGGGAATTCTCTTCACCTGGGAACCCCAAAACCCACGATTCACGCCCTATCTACAGGGAGCCCTCTCCTTTGATCCCAGCCTCACGATCCTGTTCCCAGGTGTAGCGAATCCTCCCCTCCCCCCTCCTGGCCTCCCACCCATTCCCCGGTGTGGGTGGTCCTTTCCCTGACCCCTACTCACAGAAGGCATTCATGCAGTAGCCACCTGGTCACCATCAAGAAGGCAGAGAGAGGCTGGAGGAGAGCAGAACCATCTCAGGGAAACATCAGGGGATGCCCTGTAACAGCCACCCTCCAGATCCCACCTGCCTGTCCCCGCAGAGGGAGCACCAAAGCAGAGTGCTCCT